>CAXHWN010000782.1:854481-891981 GCA_964020975.1 Hermodice carunculata | reverse complement strand
GTCCAACTTGATTAGTATAGGATGGAAATTGGCCAAGTTATGACTGGATGAAACTTTCAAAGGTCCAAATGACCTTGAGCTTTGACCTTTAGAGGTCACATCTAAAATTGAAAATGTGAAGTGTTACCATAGCTACCATTTAAGCTCAATATGATCAAAATTGGATAAAAATTGACCAAGTTATGGCCATAAGAAAGTTACCATGGAAAGTGGCCTTTGACCTTGAAATGACATTTGACCTTGAGATGACCTCTACCTGAAGCAAACCTTGACCTCAAAAATGACATTTTGGCTTAAAATTGAACTTTGACCTTGACATGACCTTTGACCTTGACATGACCTTGACATTTGAGATGACCTTTACCTTGCTTTGATCAAACTCCTATACACTCGGAACCACATCTACTATAGTATATAAGATATTGAAGATTTAAAACTTTAATTAGCCCTCATTTGCATAATTTTGAAAAGCATGACCTCTCATTATAAAAAGGCCAGACTTTATCTATAGAAGTATAATTGTGCCAAGTTTGGAGTTTCTACATGTAATACTTTTCAAATGAAATGTCGGACAAATCCGCCTGTCAAGAAAGAAAGAAAGAAAGAAGAAAGAAAGAAAGAAAGAAACTAGGAAAGATGATTTGCTGCATAGCAAATCAGTGTGTGTGTCTTCAACGCATATTTGTATGGCAATGTACAACTATTCAATAAAACAGGAGTAGAAGTTGGAATGGCATCTCTATCTATTATAGCTTTCAAGTTATTCAAGATTTAAAATTTCTAATGGTGCTTTTTTACATAATTTAAATTGCTACAACTTTTATTTTTAATTCATTAGGTGATTAGATGCCAATGGTCAACAACCCCCTAGTAGAAGTTGGAATGACATCTCTATTATACTGTTGAAGATATTCAAGATTGAAAATTTCAAATTCAGTCAGAAAGAAAGAAAGAAAGAAAGAAAGAAAGAAAGGAAGAAAGAAAGAAAGAAAGAAAGAAAGAAAGAAAGAAAGAAAGAAAGAAAGAAAGAAAGAAAGAAAGAAAGAAAGAAAGAAAGAATGAGCAGGGATCTTGAGCATTTCCTGGACTGTGTAATTGTATATAAATAATGTAGCCCAAAATGTTTTCTTTAAGAGCCACTGAAGTGACTGGTGTCCAAAAAGAAAACATTAACTTATAATTAAATTAACAAACAGACATTGCCATTCAATCAATGCAGCCAATGTTTATATGACAAAATTAACTCATTCAGTGATAAACCCAAAGGACATGCTCTTTGCTAATTCTTTCAAATTTGCGTTGCTAATACAATGTGTGAAACAAGTAAAAAAGGTCAGAATATCACAAATCATGAGCAGATATTATATTCTATTATGATTGTCATAAATTTTAAATCAGAACCCCCTAATTTAAAAGATAAGAATACTCAGTATATCCCTTTGATACAAATTTTACTGACAGTAAATGAAGACTTCTGTCCTGAATGAGTCAAGGGATGCCTCATTTTCAAAGGGTCATTTTGATGTAACATCTTGTAAAATATATACCAGGATTATGGCTTGTTTGCAGTTTAATTGAGATGTGACACCCCTGTAAAAATGTCCCACAGGTCTTACGATGTTGATAAAGGCTGTGGATTATGAGTGAAATCTATTGGGGGTAATAAAATACACATAAACTTCAGGAGGAAAGGGTAGGGTTTATTTTGATGTGGTTACACTTGCCAGGACTTTGGAATAAGCTGGCCATTTGATACCAATCATTCACTGTCACTGGTCATGTGTGTTTGGTGGGGTGGCAGACACATAGCAGAGCCAGCTCCACAGCTATATAACATATTGAAGATTTAAAACTTGAATTAGCCCTCATTTTCATAATTTTGAAAAGCATGATCTCTCATTATAAAAAGGCCAGACTTTATCTATAGAAGTATAATTGTGCCAAGTTTGGAGTTTCTACGAGTTATACTTTCCAAATGAAATGTCGGACAAATTTGCCTGTAAAGAAAGAAAGAAAGAAAGAAAGAAAGAAAGAATTCCAAGAAAAACAGAAAAGTGTGTGCTGACACACACACTTTAATAAAGAATTCCTAGAAAAACAGAAAAGTGTGTGTCGACACACACACTTTAATAAAGAACTAGGAGAAAGACTCCTTAGGAGTGCAGAAACGTGGGACCTACGATCCACTCATTCCACCCTTAGTGACATGGCGAGTGAAAACCCAAATGTAACCATCAAACGACTAGACGGGGCCAGTATAAATGACGTGCACAAAATGCTTACCAGAGAGAAAGAGAAGTACCAGTCAGTGATATTGCATGTAGGTACGAATGACTGTTCGAAGTCGGGTGATATAAAAGCAATAACCCAGGACTTCAAACTACTGGTGTCTGGTGCTAAAAACCTTAGGCCTACCAAGCAGGTTGCTGTCTCCAGTGTATGCAACAGAACTGATGTTTCTATGTTCCAGGAAAGAATTGAACTCGAGAATTCAGAACTTCAGGAGATTTGTGAGCAATCTGCCTGCAAATATTATGTACATAGTGACCTGAAATTCTGCTGATATGAGTGTCAGCGAAGGTGCTTCAGTGAATGATGGTCTTTATCTCTCCCCGTATGGCAGTCAAATGTTCATTGACAGTCGGGGTCTATCGGGTCTTGTAATAAACAGCAAGCAACCAAAGGAAACTGGTTGGAATAAAGTAACTGAGGGGGCAAAGTCTTATTACCCTAAAGCAATTACAAGTTTAGATTGTAGAGATGACAATTTTGAACGCATATGGGTACAAACCTCTAAAGGCTCTCGACAAATTGTTATTGGTGTAGTATATTTCCCCTTGACCTTTCAGGTACTGGAACAAACAAGGAAAGTCTGTCTGCGATACAATTAGAGATCTACGGCAACCATAAATTGACCGTAAGAAATGTGCAGACGAACTTATGAGACAAAAAATAGCACTCAGAGAATGGATTACCCTCGTCGCCTACAATCTTTTTCCCTCAGTTAGGCATTTTTTTTTATTTTGCAGTAGAATACTTTACATACAATTTCTATATTGTCGTCGATGAAATGAAGGAGCACTTTTGGACGTGTTCTGTACCACTGTACTGTGCGTCACTCAGTCGGCCATCAAATAAACACTTCCAAAGTTTTATAACATGTTTAGAAATAATAAGAAGAAGCTAGTTTGTTTTCAATAGGAATGTGGTCCATCATGATGTGCATCTCTGAAAAAAGAAAATGGTGAGGCTGCGTTGGATCCTTGTTGAGATACTATGGTAACGTAGTCCCCTTGTGCACCACTCAGACGGCCTCAAACACAAATACTTTAGAGTTTCACAAAAGTTTATGAAAGAGGAAGCTAGTTTTAAACCGGAAACTGATTCATCATCTTTTAAAGTAGACAGAACTGATCTAATACCTGCTCTGACATAAGACGCACATGGAATATGAACATGTGGGGCCAAGCCATGTATCAACAAGTCTTTTGAATTGAGAGAGTGTTGTGGCTTCCTTCATGGAAAGTGGTAGAGTATTCCACAGCTTGGCCTCTTCGTATCGTCAAGAGTGTTTTCCAAACGTAATTGTATGATAAGCAGGTTGTATAAGTTGCAGATTATCCCTACGATTGTACGGGACTTCTTTTTTTCTGATATAATTCGTGAAGAAAGGAAGGGCTGCTTTGTATTGTGAATTTGTAGACTTGAATGGATAACTTTCTTAGTCGGCTTAAAAGTAGAGAAGGTTTACTTGATTGCCGTAGCCGATCGAAATAAGAAGTATTAATTTGAAAGCAAAACCCAAAAACAAAAAACAAAACCAAAGACAAAAACAAAAAACAAAAACAAAAAACAAAAACAAAAAAGAGAAAAAAGACAAAACAAACAAACAAAAAAACAAACAAAAACCAAAACAAAAAACAAAACCGAAAAGCCCTTTCTTGAATGTTTTCCATGTTTGCAGTGTCAGATTTTCCACATAAATGCCACACTAGAGGACAGTAATTGAAGTTGGATAGAATAAAGGCATTGAAAATGAGATGCTTTTCTTTTTCCGTCAAAATTTTTGAGAAGCGTCTCAGAACGCTTACTTGTTTTGCAGCCTGCTTACATATGTGGGTGATATACTCATTAAATTTCAGTTTGTGATCAATATAGATTCCTAAAAGTTTTACCGATTTGCCGGGTCTTATCTCAATATCATCAATTTCAAAGCAGAAGTTGTCAGGATCATTTGACATGCCCGGACAAAGTAGAAGTGCCTTACATTTCTCTGTATAGACTTTCATTTGGTTGTCATCAAACCACTTACATCCAATCTTTGCAACAGCCTCAGTTGTGTTTTTGACGATTGATAAGTTCTTATGATGATACGATATTGTATTTTGCGTCAGCATAATTGTAGACATCACATTTTGGTTTTGTGAAGTAAAAAAAGTCATTTATAAAAATGTTAAACAATATGGGTCCTAGAATACTACCTTAAGGATCCGGTTTAAGATTTCTGTCCATTCACTAGACGTACCTCCAAATTTGACCCTTTGTATCCTGTCAGATAGACAGCAGTTGATAATTCTGTAAGCATTTTCACCTCCTCCGTACGCCTTAAGTTTACTTATCAAAAGATCGTGGGGGGGGGGGGGGTCAAAAGCTTTTGAGAGGTTCATCAAAATGACGCCGACAAATTCGTGGTTGTCAAGCTCAGTTTTCCAATCCATGATAATTTTTATGAGCAGACTTTAGCAGCTGTATTTTTTTTCGAAAATCACTTAAGAGAGAGTATATTATATCATTAAAGAATTCAGATATTTGGTAATTTATTTTACCTTCAAAAATTTTAGACATGCTGGACAGTATACTAACAGGGCGATAATTAGATTTACTTAGAGAATCTGACTTTTTATAAATAGGGAGGACATTTGCATTTTTAAGATCGTGTGGAAATTTAGCAGATAGGATTAACTGATTTATTATTGCGGCCAAAGGGGTACAAAGAATGTCCGCGCCAGTCGTTAGCAGTTTTGGCGGGATTTCATCAGGGCCAGTTATTTTCTTGGTATTAAGCTTGGAGTGACTTTTGAAGATTTGGTCTTCTTTTACTAATCTAAAGTTAAAGTCTTGTTTGTTACCTTTTATAATTCCCGTTATTGCTTTGATACTGGTATGTTCGAGCTCATTTTCTGCTAAATGTTTCATAAAAAGTTTAAAAGTTTTCAAAAAATCAGAGGCAGCTGGTTTTCAATATGAACATGGTGCATCATAAGGTCCTTTTGTGACAAATATTTGGTACAGCTACAGGGAATATTTTTGGAGATATCGCGGTAACGTCGACAAGACAGACGGACGGACGACGGAGGAGAAAACGATACCCTCCGACACTTTATGTCCCGAGGGTAAAAAGAGATTGACCTTAAAGTAAAAACCATCGCACGTAATTGTCATAAAGGTTCAACGAGCAGCAAGTCTTACTGAAACATGTTGAGGCGTTCGAATAAGAATAATAATTACCCAATGCAATAGTGGACCCTGGTGACAATAGACCTGTTCATAGGACTCGGGTTTATTCGGTTCACGTCGGGAAGTGCACGGTACTTGGTTTACATTTTGTGCTCGACCATGCTAGCCGGATTACACGTGGAAGGATAAGAGAGTAAAACACAGGGTGTGCTTGGATTTAACGAAGAATCAAACCGTCAGCAAACTATAAATGCACGTTTCGCCACTGATGTGACATTTTTGGTAAAAGATTTGCACTGTTAAGCACGATCCATGCTGTAATCATTGGTGTTTGCCGTGGCATCTGTTGTAAACATATGATGTGGGCCCGACCTAGCTACTTGCTGATTGGACAATCACGCCAACAATGGAATGCATATTTAATTACGGTCCGGAAAAGTTCGGTAGAGCTCGGTATGAACAGGTCTATACCACAATAATTAATGACCCTAAGGTAATCGTAAATATAATCAAATATTATTAGGAGAATTTTGGGTCGTAAAATGACACTATTCCCAATCCAAAAGAATTAAAATGGCAGGTTCAATACTAGCAGGGGTTTACTGGCAATACAAAGGGCCAGTCATACGTGTACTTTAATCACACAAATATATCTTTTGCTATCACAGAACCTAAGGGTGGTAAAGCATGCGGAGTGAATAAAATATCCAATGAGTTTTTAAAGAACGGCGGGGATACTCTGATCAAGTCAATCCTGAGCCTATTTCACATGTTCCAATTATTTGAAAAGTACACCGAGGGTTGGTTCTGTGGTATTGTAAAGCCCCTACATAAGGGGGGGGGGGGGGAGTGCAAATGACTTGAACAATTATAATAGTATATGTATTACATCTAACATGTATAAATTATTTTCATCCGTAGTAGAAAAACTATTGATGTGTTGTTGTTTTTTCGAAGAAAGTAATACATTGGGTGAACTCAATGGCGCATACATGACTCGCCTTTCTAGATATAACCAAGGCCTTCGATATGGTCCCAGGAGACCGACTATTTTGTAACTTGTGGGATCTTGCTGTTCAAAGCAAAGCGTGGAGACTTCTGAAAAAAAATATGAAAAAGTAAGTAACAGGGTAATGTTTGGTCCTATCGAAACATCGTGCTTCAGCTCAAACAATGGGATAAAATAAGGTTGCATCCTTTGGTTACGATGCCCACCTTCTGAATATTTTCAGAACTCAACAAAGAGTGACAACAATGATATAACTTTAACAACAACAATATATTAACAATCAAAATCAGTACAAAGTAGGTAAACAGTCTTGGGTTAATCCTAATCCCTGGGGAGATTACCCACAGGTACTCTGCCACAGTTCCAAGTCCTTTGACAGGTGCCAAATCATCTGGTACAAATTCCACAGAGGTACGGTTCGGTTCCAATGTGGTACTGAAAGGTGTGGTGCTGGACCAACCCCACAGAGGTGCAGTTTGGTTCCAATGTGGTACAATTAACACCAAATATATCAGTCCACTCAAAGATACAACCGACACTCCACGGGTAATTACAATAGCTCACAGTCCCACTGGCTTGTAGTCACACAGCTTCTGTCAGTTCATGAACTCTCTCCCCGGTCAGCAAAATATCTGCTTTACATATATATATAGAGAGAGAAAAATCTCACCATTGTTCCAGAGTTTTCCAATTAGTCACTCAACCCAGTGCATTGAGTGAGACCTGTCTCTGATCTTTCTAGATCACTTCCGAAATGTGCACAGACAGTACAATGAAACGAGTCATGTGAATTAAGGGCAACGCTTTGTTTACAAGCTGTGTGAGAGTCACCCCGACAAAGCAGGCTGACTCTGTGACCTTTAAAATCAAAACAAACAAGCACAACCACATTCATTACACCTTTCCCCAACGCTCTTTACAAATACAACTGTTATGTCCGACCTCATTGGCATGTTGAATGATGGTAAGTGCGGCCTATGTGTGTCAATCAATTAATTCCAGCATTGCTATATGCCGATGACACGGTACTTTTAGCAGATGGTGAGACTCAGCTCTCACAAATGTTGTCCATCGCTCATGATTTTGCTTGCAAATGGGGTTTAAAGTACAATTCATCTAAGTCAAAAGTATAAGTTATCGGAAAACGTGTAAATCCCCAGAAAAATGGGCATTAGGTAATTTAATGATTGATAAAGCACATGCTTATAAATATCTTGGTGTGTTGTTTTCCACAACCTTGACTGACTCAGTTAATATAGAGCAGGTTTTAAGTCAGAAAGTAAGTAAACTAAGAGATTATGTCAGCAGCATTTTGGCTAAGCATGACGATATAAACAGAGTGTGCTTTGGGAACACCATTTATAAACACGTAGTCCTATCTTCTTTGCTGCACAGTTGTGGAGTTTGGCTTGAATCTGTAACCACTAGTAAAAGAAAACTCTGCACGTTTCAGTATAACATTGCAAGAACAGTTTTACAGGTGAAAACTACACCCGCTTATATTGCCACAATTGGGGATGGAGGTGCCCCCCGCCCCGGTCGTTGGAAGCAGACATGCGTAGAATAAAATACTATCATTATCTCAAATATAAAGCTGATGAGCAAAGAATTTGTAAACTAGTTTTGGACGATTTTTTTCCCGATTTGAACTGGATCGTATTTCCTCGTGGCCATCCTGCAATAAAATACAAGTAATTCTTAACTGCGCTGGCGTGGACAGGGCCATCACTGCGACAGATGGTAGCTGGCTGCAAAAGTTCCAATCTCTAAGTAATGATGCGTGAAGCCTCGATTTTTGCATCAGATAGAAAGCATTAACCTCCCTTAAAACGTACACAAGTTAGTGTAAGTTCAGAGTAGGCACCTCTACCTTAGGTCTCAACATGGCCCAGAAACATTGGGGTACCGGGGATAGCATTTGTAGTCTGTGTGGCTCAGGGCAAGAGGGCATTTTGCACGTCTTCTTTACATATCCCACGTATGGTGATCTCAGGCAACTATATTTCACTTACATAGAGCGGTGCCTCGCCATTCACAATGTTCCGTTTATTTGGCAACCCTTCATGGCCGTTTCCTTGTTAACAAAATTAGCATATTTGATGGGCGATACAGCTACGAAGTTTGGGGAAAGTATATTTCATGTTTTCAATTTGCCAGGTCGTAAGTTTCTTAAAGATGCCTCTGGAGCGTAGAACCAGCTATATAATCTCATGATGACTCTTTCTGCGGCTTCTGTTTAGCGGGATCCGCATTTAATGCATATCTGTAATATAGTTCACATGGCAGTTTGATGTATGTACCTTTCCTTGTTTTTAGACTAATCACAGGTAAATGTGTTTTATTGTAAATATGCCATTTAATGGATGCACCATTGTTATTGCCCCGATAATGTGTGCCCATGTGTAAATAGGGTAAATCCTGTGTAAACAAATAAATAAAACGTATATACGCCTGTCCCAAGTTGATTCTAGCCCATCCATCTGCAAGATATATAAGTACAAACAGTAAACATAAAAAAACAACTTCAATTTCATGCCCATCCACTGCACAGACTATGCATTAAGAAAATGATATGGTACATTGACACAAAGATTACATCCATACTTCAATTGTGCACCCCTCCTGTTGCTTGAGCTAGAACTTTGGAGAAACTTTGCTGACTGTTTTAGGTGGGATATTATGTGCTGCTGTGACATACTTGATATTGTTTTTCACATGACGCGAAAGATTGGGAAACACAAATTTCTATATGTCTAACTTATCTAATTGTGACAATAATATTTCCAAAGAAAGTTTTATTTTTTTCCACAGAAGGACAATTGCCAACTTATAGGTACCAAAGAAAAGCATATTGCTGTAAAATCCGTAGAGACAATATTTTTAGAAAATTATGGAGTAGAAGCTTGTTTTTTTTGGTTCAGAAATGCAAAATGTGGTTCAATAAGTTAAATAAAAATTGTTATTGAAATTGTTGATATAGATATTAAAAAAATTACCAAACAGAGAAGTATCCGACACTTAACATGAGTAGGCTGACAAATTTTGCTTTTTGCCAACAAAACATTAGACAATGATTAGCATCATTGTTCTATACCACATCTCACCCTTCATGTATTTTCCACGCAAACAATTTATGCACCTCCCTCTTGATATCTGATATATGTATGCCATGGCGGCATTTTTCGAATTTACATGTTTTACAAGAATTAATGCACATTGTAGGCATTGAAATGTCTCAACAAAACATTAATTTAGACTGTCTAAGGTCAAGGTCAAGGTCAAGGACATGTTTGGCCATGCGTGTCACATTGGTGGCGTATTAGGTGTCAAGAGACCCAGTTTTGTAGCTGAATAGTTTCAGTATATGTGGGAACATGGCCCAGGTAAGCTAATAATCTATGGGGTTAAAGGAAAAGGCCAAGTTAGCAGTGTGCTACTTTTGATGCTACGGACACCCCTATGCTATGAAAAGTACATACATTAAATTTGGTGCGTGAAGGTGTTGTGGGATAGGGAATATATGGCCCGATCAAGCTTTAATTGTCGGAAGGTGAGACACTGAACAAGATATGTTTGTAAAACATAGATGCCCCCCTCCCTCATTACCCTTGCCCTCGCTACCCTATTGATAGTGGTAGATGGGGCACTTGTGATCTTACAAAATATTGAAGGTTGATCATACATCAATGTCACATATCTTTATACTTTAACCTAGCCCTTAAAAAATGACTAAAAACCTGGGCAATATAAAAGTTATAGCTGAAAAATTAGTCATCATTTAGAAACCATATTCAGCAAAGTGGCTTTATGACCTTGGAAATTATGGCAAGGTCACTCATTTTCACTTGACCTTCTTCAGTTATTGTGCCAAAAAAAAGGAAGTCTACTGTCTGTGTGTGACCCTCAAAACTGGGTCAAGGTCACCCATCAACAAGCTCAAACTACCCTTATAGGCAACCATGAAGCTGTGCAATATAAAAGTGCTACCTCTAAAATGCAAGATATCATGCAGAAACAGTATTCAACCAAATGGCTCTGTGACCTTTGAAATTAGGTCAAGGTCACCCATCTTTAAACCTGACCTAGACCTGAATACGGACAATTATCCAGTGGACTATAAAAGTCCTAGTTTAAAAACCTCTTCAGTTATCATGTGGAAACCAAAGTTAACTCAGGTACCAACCCATATTCAGTAAAGTGGCTCTGACCTTTAAAATGAGGTCAAGGTCATCCATCTTCGTTCTTCTCCTAGCCCCAAATATGGACTATTATCCTGTGCAATATGAAAGTCCTAGCTTAAAAACCTCTTGAGTTATTGTGCGGAAACCAAAGTTAACTCAGGTACCACTGTGACCTTGGAAATTAGTTCAAGATCACCCATCTTCTAACTTCACCTAGCTTTTGATTAGAATGATACACCAATATAGTATCAAAGTCGTAGCTTAAAAACTTCTTGAGTTGTTGTGCGGAAACCACAGTCTAACTACAATCTCTCTGTGACCCTGAAAACTGGGTCAAGGTCACCCATCTTCAAAATCAACCTAGACCTTACAGAGAACCATAAAGCTGTGCAATATAAAAGTTCTAGCTCCAAGGTATAAGTTGTCATGGAAAAAGCATGAAACCATATTCAGTAAAGTGGCTCTGTGACCTTTAAAATGAGGTCAAGGTCATTCATCTTCAAACTTCGTCTAGTCGCAAATTTGGATAACAATCCTGTGCAATATAAAAGTCCTAGCTTAAAAACCTCTTCAGTTATTGTGCGGAAACGAAAGTTAACTCAGGTACCACTGTGACCTTAGAAATTAGGTCAAGGTCAACTATTTTCAAACTTTGCCTAGCTTTTGACTAGAATAATACATCTTTACAGTATCAAAGTCCTAGCTTAAAAATTCTTGAGTTATTGTGCGGAAACCACAGTCTACCGACCAACCGACCGACCGACAGACCGACAGACCGACCGACAGACCGACCGACATGTGCAACGCTATATGCCCCACCTTCTTCGAAAGGGGGCATAAAAATCTATCTATCTATATATCTATCTATCTATCTATCTATCTATCTATCTATCTATCTATCTATCTATCTATCTATCTATCTATCTATCTATCTATCTGTCTGTCTATCTATTTATCTATTCATCCATCCATCCATCATTCTACCTGTCTGTCTATCTATCCATCCATCCATCTTCCCATCCATCTGTCCATTCTTATGTCTGTCTGTCTGTGTTATATGTCTATTTATCTCTCTATGTATCTATCCATCCGTCCGCCCCTGTGTGAGGTTCCTTCATTGCAGAGTGCCACAGTTCCCCCCCCCCCACATAATTTTGAGAAGGCACGAGTATTGCTAGAATAGCAGAAACTACGTGTATAAAATTATATCCCAAACATCTCATTTAATACAATGAAATAAGTTGTTAATATCATTATTTTAAAAGCCCTCAATTCTATTGTAAATCCCCAGAATTCTGGGGCTATAAACATATGGGAAAGACCCAAAGGTGTGATTTTTCTTTCTTTTTTTTTTTTTAGCTCAGCTGATAAGTCAGCTGAGCTTTTAGATGGGTGGGTCATCCATCGTCCATCCGTCTTTCCACAATTTTTGACTTCTTCTGCAAAACTGTCGGCCAGATTTACTTCAAACTAAGTGGGGATGTACCTTGGGTGGGTCTTTTTCAAGTTTGTCCAAATGGTCAAGCTCCATTGATTTTTTCATAATAATAATTTTTTTTTGGGGGGGGGGCGGAGCAAATCTTAGAAAATCTTCTCCAAATCACTCACCCAATTGCTTTATATCATACAGGAACACACCTGGGGACTCGAAGTTCTTAATTTGTTTACCAGGTGGCGCTGCAAATGTTTTCCTGATTTTTTATGTGTGTATGTACTATTTTGGACTTCTTCAGAACTGTCACTTCGATTAAGCTGAAACTTGGTGGATATGTTTCTTGTGGAAGGGCCAAACAAGCTCACAACGTGGTACTGCTGTGAATTCCTGATTTATAACTTTAAAAAAAAAAAATTCGGGGCTTATCTGTAAATGCACCTTTGCTGTTGATTTCTGTGTAAGTCAGTGGCCTTTCTAATGCTAATTCACATTTTCGACTTCTCGGAAAGTAAGTTTGTTACATTGTAGCATCTAATGAAACATGAACCAAAATTGTAGCACTTTAATTGATGCTAATTAGGTGATTACACTAAATTTAAATCTAGAATAACTGTAAAACTATAACAGAAAGAAATAAGTAAAATACTCCTGTAAATTTGATACATTTTACTGCAGAATTACTCAATATATTAAACGTTACTTTAACATAGAATCTGGGAATACACACGTCTAGCCCACAAGAGGTTTGTGCTGTTTTTGCTAGTCTTATTGTATACCTTCTTTTTAAGGCTTTTATTACATTTATCTCCTGTTATTTTAAGCCGAGTCAGCCGAGTTGACATACATGTCTATGGCTGAGGTGTTTACAAAATATCCCAGTGTAAGTATGGGGTGAATTTGAAGAATGCTTCTGGCAGCAAAAAGGTGTTGTAAGATGTGTAACAAATGGTGAGTCAATATTCACCATAAAATTAAACAATACAAAAAATATTAGCAATGCATAGACGTTATTTTCGGTAGCACACACAAAAGAAACAACAACAACAACGACAATAAAAACATAAAAAATGCGCTCGTTTTGAAATTACATGCAAAGCGAACTTGATCTCCGTTTAATTCCCCTTTACATTTACAAGATATTGCTATGCATATAAGTAAATGCATATCTCACTCCTGTGGTTTTGAATTATAACTTGTATTTTTCAAGTGTTATTTATTTCTTGTGTATCCTACTATTCACAAGCTATAGTATCATTTTGTTCTTTAATAATATGCTATGACAAAAATGTACATACAGTATGGTGATATATTCAATGAAATCCACGCTAAAGTTAATTGTTAGTGTATCTTATATTCAGTTTAAGCTATCTTATATTTAGTTCGAGATTCTTAAAGCTGGTTAAAATTATATGTGCCTCATTCAATCTATTTGAAAGTATGTTTGATCTCGTTTAAAGATAGAGCTCTCTTGAAATGGTGACTTTACAGTTGAAAGGTTTGCCCTAGGAATGCACACTACAGCGGGAGTAGCATATATATGGGCGCTGAAACCATTATCGTGTTGGGGCTGCCTTAAGTATAATTTTCAGTGTATCAAAGCTGAAACGTCAGAACACTGGGCCTTGTGAACACTGAACTGGCGCGAAATTGGACCTTGGAAACATGTTCCAGTTTTCGAAACAATGGACCCTCAGAACACTGGTCCTTCGGAACGTTGGCCCTTCAGAGCATTGGACCTTCGTAAAAACGAACTGTCCATAGCTCCAATATACAGCCTGTATATTTGTCTCAGAAATCATTGAAAGCTTTCAATGGCGATCTCACGTCGCAGACGCGCGCGATACCTAGGCCTACTGTCAAAATTAAAGAAAGACATTTTTGCATTTATATGTAGCACTCACATATATATGCACAGGGGGCAAGCACTGGCAAAATTGGGCTCGTTTGCCGCCTTAAGCGACACTGGTACGCTGTGCTTCGCGTTTGAAAATGATCGGTCTGGGTTTTGAGTTTTGCTCCTTGGGACACTCCCTTTTCTATATAGCTGATTGGAAAATATCCGTTTCAATCGTTTTGAAAGGAAAACGAACGGTCTGGATATCATAAAAGTTGGGAAAATCTGAAACACGAGGCGGATAATGGTAAGCCCTACACACGATGATAATATAAAACGTTCATCATTTGTTGGAAGTTAGGCCCGTTGTGTTTGTGAGCCAAAATGGTCGATACGTCCCAAAATGGTTGATGTGTCCCAAAATGGTCGAAACTTTGTGCGACTCCAAAATTGCGTTAAATCTGCATTACTATACTCACTAACATTCAGTTATTTCAGGCCAAGCTTCCAACCCGCTATAGATTTGAAATTACTGACATAATAAAGAAGGTCCCAAAATGGTCGATGTTTTGCATGACCCATCGATGCTGACCTTTTTGGGACAACCTTTTTGGGACACGAAATATATATTTTCTAGTAAACCAACAGAATTGAAAACAAAATATACTGTCAAAGTGAAAAATGTGAAATGCATTATTTTAACATATATTTCGGAATAAGATATGTGAATATTGTATATTAGAGCTATGTCCCAAAACGGTCGATATATATGCAAGTGCCAAAATGGTCGCATTCGTAGATATATATATATATATATATATATATATTTATTTATATATATATATATATATATATATATATATATATATATATATATATATATATATATATATATAAATATATATATATATATATATATATATATATATATATATATATATATATATATATATAATCCAAACTGTGGCGTTTTAAATTTAGCCCGGAAAAAACTAAATGCATTGTTTTTGGCAAATGTCGTCTTATGCAAGAACCTAAGTGGTTCCTTTGTGGTACTACATGTATGCCCGTATGGCATCAATTTTATTGATCTCTGATCGATTCAAGGAGGTGATTGGAAATGCTAATTGATTTCTGATAGGTGATTGGAAAATAGGGGATGCTGGGGGGTCAGTCTAGGTGGTTATAAGTTGGTATTGACAAGTCATTGATTGGAAATCTCTGATGTATGTCTGTATACTGTCAACTTTATTGATCTCTGATCGATTCGGAGAGGTGATTGGAAATGCTAATTGATTCCCGATAGGTGATTGGAAAATAGGGGATGCTGGGGATCGGTCTAAGGTGGCTATAAGTTGGTATTGACAAGTCATTGATTGGAAATCTGTGATAGGGGATTGATCTCTATTGATTGATTGGAAATATTGATCAGCTGGCGACATTGCAAGGATTTAGGTGAAAAGCAGGGGATTTATGAGGGTCTTGCCTCAAAATGAGACCAAAATACATATAAGCTTTTTAAATTTATTTTTAGCATCATTTACACCACCCCACAGTTTTAAACCTCCACAACTATGTTTATGGCATATAATTATGTTTTTAGCACCACATCACATTTTAAACCCTAACAGGTATATTTTAGCATAAAGAGTTGCCTAACAATATGAAACTTTGTGGCTAACAATGTATATTTGTTGTGTAAATGTGTGTGAGCAAGTCTCCCCAACGATATATTGGGGCTGTCCCTGTAAGGGCAGCAAGGAACTTTATGCAAACTGGTGCATGTCAAATGAGACACTCTGGTGGTGGATATGTCGAGGGGTGTTCTGGAACTATAACGGGGACAAGTCAGTTATGTTGCCCCCTCGATTGACAACACTGACTCCGCCCTAAGTCCCTTACCAGTTTTCACCACAGAGCAAAATTCCCAAGACTTGCAAATATGTCTCATGTTTATGTCTGCAAGAAATCAAATGAGATGGTACTTACCACATTGTTCGGCCAATGACAGTCTGTGACACTACTGCTTCAAGGTCTTCTCATATACTCTGTTTAGAATGCAACTATATTGATCTCTAATAGATTATTGATGATTAGTAGGAAGCGCCCTTAGATGGAACTATCTGACTTTTCCATCTCTATTCTAAGACACATTGCGGACATTGAAGGTCAGGTCCTCGTGTCAAAGAATGGAGCCACTCTTCCCATGATAACAACACAGAAGTATTCACCACACAAAATAAACATGTTCACCACACAATATAAACATGTTCACCTCACAAAATAAACAACTAATGTCACCACACAAAATAAACAAGTATTTTCAATACACAAACAAAACAAGTATTAAAACCTGCAAAATAAACATAACTTCCCACTCCCAGTCAAATACTCTACTCACCATGCAAACACAACAGTGTCTGAATGAGGAATGAGACTGAATCAAAACAACACAAAGAATACCTATCCCCAACAACCAATCAGAAGACAGCAATATATTCTGAACCAATCAGAGCAGAGTTGGATCTAAAAATAACTGTGGGGAATTTCCATGACGTCATGGAGTCACTCTTCCATTGATCTATAAATCATACTTTGTCCTCATGTATTATAACGAAAAGCCACTTACCATGTGAACAGTTCAGTGTCTCAATGTAGAATGATTCAGAGTAAAAGTAATCTCAAATGTACCTAACTCAAACAACCAAGCAGAAACAAGCTGAAACCTCCCGACCAATCGGAGAACAGATCAGTCTAAAAATGGATAGACTTGTAACCGATCAGACGAGCAGCATACAACAGCATTTGACCAGCACACAACAGCATTTGACCAGCACACACCAGCATTTCACCAGCACACATTGCATTTCACCAGTACACACCAGCATTTCACCAGCACACACCAGCATTTGACCAGCACACACCAGCATTTCACCAGCACACACCAGCATTTGACCAGCACACACCAGCATTTGACCAGCACACACCAGCATTTCACCAGCACACACCACCATTTGACCAGCATTTGACCAGCACAGACCAGCATTTCACCAGCACAGACCAGCATTTCACCAGCACACACCAGCATTTCACCAGCACACACCAGCATTTCACCAGCACACACCAGCATTTCACCAGCACACACCAGCATTTTACCAGCACACACCAGCATTTCACCAGCACACACCAGTATTTCACCAGCATTTGACCAGCACAGACCAGCACAACAGCACACAAAACAGCATAAAACAGCACACAAAACAGCACAACAGCACACAAAACAGCATAAAACAGCACACAAAACAGCACAACAGCACACAAAACAGCATAAAACAGCACACAAAACAGCACAACAGCACACAAAAGAGCATAAAACAGCACACAAAACAGCACACCACACACAACAGCATAAAACAGCACACAAAACAGCACAACAGCACACAAAACAGCATAAAACAGCACACAAAACAGCATACAACAGCACGCAAAACAGCACAACAGCACACAAAACAGCATAAAACAGCATACAAAGCAGCACAACAGCACACAATACAGCATAAAACAGCACACAAAACAGCACAACACCACAAACAGCATAAAACAGCACACAAAACAGCACAACACAGCACATATAGTCAGCGACAAGACTAATAAAGCTTACAATGAAGCAAAATTTCCAAAACATTTTTAATACATACATATTATTGTGTAATATATCTTGTTCATATTTCTGTATTTAAAATTCTTATTAACTAAAACCAAATGCGGTGTTTATTTTATGAAGCACTATTTCTTTGAAGATATGTTTTGTGTGCTGTTGTGCTGGTCTGTGCTGGTGAAATGCTGGTGAAATGCTGGTGAAATGCTGTGTGTGCTGGTCAAATGCTGGTGTGTGCTGGTCAAATGCTGGTGTGTGCTGGTGAAATGCTGGTCAAATGCTGGTGTGTGCTGGTCAAATGCTGGTCAAATGCTGGTGTGTGCTGGTCAAATGCTGGTGTGTGCTGGTGAAATGCTGGTGTGTGCTGGTGAAATGCTGGTGTGTGCTGGTGAAATGCTGGTCTGTGCTGGTCAAATGCTGGTCAAATGCTGGTCAAATGCTGGTCTGTGCTGGTCAAATGCTGGTGTGTGCTGGTGAAATGCTGGTGTGTGCTGGTGTGTGCTGGTGAAATGCTGGTGTGTGGGCATAGAGCCTCAACAAGATTTTTATAGTGGACATAGACACTATCATTGTTTTCACACTGTGATCATTATAGATAATGACAAAGTAATTCGGTTTATTGAGTCAGGCTTCCTAGGACACCAAAACGAGAGTCAATGTTTTAATTCTCTTCCCCAATTTGGCCCCAATTTGGCATTAGATTTCCCGGATGAAGTACGGTTGTTGGCGGATAAAGGGTACCCAAACCGGTACCCGTTGGTAGCCCCGTATAGGGCAGCTCAGTTGGCCCGTCAACCACCGAGGACAAGACGCAGCAGCCGAGCATTCAACGCGGCATTGAGTGCTAGACGCGTCTACGTTGAGCACATGATTAGATTTCTGAAAATGTACAGAGTCATTGGTGGACTACATGTACACCGTCACAAAAGGAGGGATGTGGCGGGAACTGTAGAACTTTGTGCGGGCTTAGCTCAAAGAAGAGCGGACATGTTTGAACAAAATTAATGAAAGAAATAGGCCTATAGACTGAAAGTGTATTGGCTAGTCTTCATGCTCTTTCAGTTTAGAACCTATAAATATAGCCACATCTTGATTGATTCAATACGATATTTTCTTTTATAATCGCCATCCGAATGTGCCTCAAGTTATAAAATTATATATATATGTTGTAAATATTGGGTATATTTAGCTGTGAAGAAAGAGAGAGAGAGAGAGAGAGAGAGAGAGAGAGAGAGAGAGAGAGAGAGAGAGAGATTAGCACTTGTCGCATAATTATTCGACTCGGAGCGACGAGAGAAGCGCTGCTCGCTCAGGACCGCGATTGTGCGTTAAATTATACTTCAGTACACAAGCGAAACGTTGACTCAGGGATGTGGGAAGAGACTTCCCACATCCCTGGTCGACTCGACAACACGGGGTCCAGTCCACACAATGCTGTGCATTGGTGTGTAACTTGAGGTCAGCGCTCATGTACTGTTGATACTCAGATTCTTGTCAAGCTTGTTTCTGCTTGGTTGTTTGAGTTAGGTACATTTGTGATTACTTTTACTCTGAATCATTCTACATTGAGACACTGAACTGTTCACATGGTAAGTGGCTTTTTGTTATAATACATGAGGACAAAGTGTGATTTATATATCAATGGAAGAGTGACTCCATGACGTCATGGAAATTCCCCACAGTTATTTTTAGATCCAACTCTGCTCTGATTGGTTCAGAATATATTGCTGTCTTCTGATTGGTTGTTGGGGATAGGTATTCTTTGTGTGGTTTGATTCAGTCTCATTCCTCATTCAGACACTGATGTGTTTGCATGGTGAGTAGAGTATTTGACTGGGAGTGGGAAGTTATGTTTATTTTACAGGTTTTAATACTTGTTTTGTTTGTGTATTGAAAATACTTGTTTATTTTGTGTGGTGAAATTAGTTGTTTATTTTGTGAGGTGAACATGTTTATATTGTGTGGTGAACATGTTTATTTTGTGTGGTGAATACTTCTGTGTTGTTATCATGGGAAGAGTGGCTCCATTCTTTGACACGAGGACCTGACCTTCAATGTCTGCAATGTGTCTTAGAATAGAGATGGAAAAGTCAGATAGTTCCATCTAAGGGCGCTTCCTACTAATCATCAATAATCTATTAGAGATCAATATAGTTGCATTCTAAACAGAGTATATGAGAAGACCTTGAAGCAGTAGTGTCACAGACTGTCATTGGCCGAACAATGTGGTAAGTACCATCTCATTTAATTTCTTGCAGACATAAACATAAGACATATTTGCAAGTCTTGGGAATTTTGCTCTGTGGTGAAAACTGGTAAGGGACTTAGGGCGGAGTCAGTGTTGTCAATCGAGGGGGCAACATAACTGACTTGTCCCCGTTATAGTTCCAGAACACCCCTCGACATATCCACCACCAGAGTGTCTCATTTGACATGCACCAGTTTGCATAAAGTTCCTTGCTGCCCTCACAGGGACAGCCCCAATATATTATTGGGGAGACTTGCTCACACACATTTACACAACAAATATACATTGTTAGCCACAAAGTTTCATATTGTTAGGCAACTCTTTATGCTAAAATATACCTGTTAGGGTTTAAAATGTGATGTGGTGCTAAAAACATAATTATATGCCATAAACATAGTTGTGGAGGTTTAAAACTGTGGGGTGGTGTAAATGATGCTAAAGATAAATTTAAAAAGCTTATATGTATTTTGGTCTCATTTTGAGGCAAGACCCTCATAAATCCCCTGCTTTTCACCTAAATCCTTGCAATGTCGCCAGCTGATCAATATTTCCAATCAATCAATAGAGATCAATCCCCTATCACAGATTTCCAATCAATGACTTGTCAATACCAACTTATAGCCACCTTAGACCGATCCCCAGCATCCCCTATTTTCCAATCACCTATCGGGAATCAATTAGCATTTCCAATCACCTCTCCGAATCGATCAGAGATCAATAAAGTTGACAGTATACAGACATACATCAGAGATTTCCAATCAATGACTTGTCAATACCAACTTATAACCACCTAGACTGACCCCCCAGCATCCCCTATTTTCCAATCATCTATCAGAAATCAATTAGCATTTCCAATCACCTCCTTGAATCGATCAGAGATCAATAAAATTGATGCCATACGGGCATACATGTAGTACCACAAAGGAACCACTTAGGTTCTTGCATAAGACGACATTTGCCAAAAACAATGCATTTAGTTTTTTCCGGGCTAAATTTAAAACGCCACAGTTTGGATTATATATATATATATATATATATATATATATATATATATATATATATATATATATATATATATATATATATATATATATATATATATATATATATATATATATATATATATATATATATCTACGAATGCGACCATTTTGGCACTTGCATATATATCGACCGTTTTGGGACATAGCTCTAATATACAATATTCAGATATCTTATTCCGAAATATATGTTAAAATAATGCATTTCACATTTTTCACTTTGACAGCATATTTTGTTTTCAATTCTGTTGGTTTACTAGAAAATATACATTTCGTGTCCCAAAAAGGTTGTCCCAAAAAGGTCAGCATCGATGGGTCATGCAAAACATCGACCATTTTGGGACTTTCTTTATTATGTCAGTAATTTCAAATCTATAGCGGGTTGGAAGCTTGGCCTGAAATAACTGAATGTTAGTGAGTAAAGTAATGCAGATTTAACGCAATTTTGGAGTCGCACAAAGTTTCGACCATTTTGGGACACATCAACCATTTTGGGACGTATCGACCATTTTGGCTCACAAACACAACGGGCCTAACTTCCAACAAATGATGAACGTTTTATATTATCATCGTGTGTAGGGCTTACCATTATCCGCCTCGTGTTTCAGATTTTCCCAACTTTTATGATATCCAGACCGTTCGTTTTCCTTTCAAATCGATTGAAACGGATATTTTCCAATCAGCTATATAGAAAAGGGAGTGTCCCAAGGAGCAAAACTCAAAACCCAGACCGATCATTTTCAAACGCGAAGCACAGCGTACCAGTGTCGCTTAAGGCGGCAAACGAGCCCAATTTTGCCAGTGCTTGCCCCCTGTGCATATATATGTGAGTGCTACATACAAATGCAAAAATGTCTTTCTTTAATTTTGACAGTAGGCCTAGGTATCGCGCGCGTCTGCGACGTGAGATCGCCATTGAAAGCTTTCAATGATTTCTGAGACAAATATACAGGCTGTATATTGGAGCTATGGACAGTTCGTTTTTACGAAGGTCCAATGCTCTGAAGGGCCAACGTTCCGAAGGACCAGTGTTCTGAGGGTCCATTGTTTCGAAAACTGGAACATGTTTCCAAGGTCCAATTTCGCGCCAGTTCAGTGTTCACAAGGCCCAGTGTTCTGACGTTTCAGCTTTGATACACTGAAAATTATACTTAAGGCAGCCCCAACACGATAATGGTTTCAGCACCCATACATATGCTACTCCCGCTGTAGTGTGCATTCCTAGGGCAAACCTTTCAACTGTAAAGTCACCATTTCAAGAGAGCTCTATCTTTAAACGAGATCAAACATACTTTCAAATAGATTGAATGAGGCACATATAATTTTAACCAGCTTTAAGAATCTCGAACTAAATATAAGATAGCTTAAACTGAATATAAGATACACTAACAATTAACTTTAGCGTGGATTTCATTAAATATATCACCATACTGTATGTACATTTTTGTCATAGCATATTATTAAAGAACAAAATGATACTATAGCTTGTGAATAGTAGGATACACAAGAAATACAAAACACTTGAAAAATACAAGTTATAATTCAAAACCAAAGGAGTGAGATATGCATTTACTTATATGCATAGCAATATCTTGTAAATGTAAAGGGGAATTAAACGGAGATCAAGTTCGCTTTGGATGTAATTTCAAAACGATCGCATTTTTTATGTTTTTATTGTCGTTGTTGTTGTTGTTTCTTTTGTGTGTGCTACCGAAAATAACGTCTATGCATTGCTAATATTTTTTGTATTGTTTAATTTTATGGTGAATATTGACTCACCATTTGTTAAACATCTTACAACACCTTTTTGCTGCCAGAAGCATTCTTCAAATTCACCCCATACTTACACTGGGATATTTTGTAAACACCTCAGCCATAGACATGTATGTCAACTCGGCTGACTCGGCTTAAAATAACAGGAGATAAATATAATAAAGCCTTAAAAAGAAGGTATACAATAAGACTAGCAAAAACAGCACAAACCTCTTGTGGGCTAGACGTGTGTATTCCCAGATTCTATGTTAAAGTAACGTTTAATATATTGAGTAATTCTGCAGTAAAATGTATCAAATTTACAGGAGTATTTTACTTATTTCTTTCTGTTATAGTTTTACAGTTATTCTAGATTTAAATTTAGTGTAATCACCTAATTAGCATCAATTAAAGTGCTACAATTTTGGTTCATGTTTCATTAGATGCTACAATGTAACAAACTTACTTTCCGAGAAGTCGAAAATGTGAATTAGCATTAGAAAGGCCACTGACTTACACAGAAATCAATAGCAAAGGTGCATTTACAGATAAGCCCCGATTTTTTTTTTTTTTTAAGTTATAAATCAGGAATTGACAGCAGTACCACGTTGTGAGCTTGTTTGGCCCTTCCACAAGAAACATATCCACCAAGTTTCAGCTTAATCAAAGTGACAGTTCTGAAGAAGTCCAAAATAGTACATACACACATAAAAAAATCAGGAAAACATTTGCAGCGCCACCTGGTAAACAAATTAAGAACTTCGAGTCCCCAGGTGTGTTCCTGTATGATATAAAGCAATTGGGTGAGTGATTTGGAGAAGATTTTCTAAGATTTGCTCCGCCCCCCCCCCCCAAAAAAAATTATTATTATGAAAAAATCAATGGAGCTCGACCATATGGACAAACTTGAAAAAGACCCACCCAAAGTACATCCCCACTTAGTTTGAAGTAAATCTGGCCGACAGTTTTGCAGAAGAAGTCAAAAATTGTGGAAAGACGGATGGACGATGGATGACCCACCCATCTAAAAGCTCAGCTGACTTATCAGCTGAGCTAAAAAAAAAAAGAAAGAAAAATCACACCTTTGGGTCTTTCCCATATGTTTATAGCCCCAGAACTCTGGGGATTTACAATAGAATTGAGGGCTTTTAAAATAATGATATTGACAACTTATTTTATTGTATTAAATGAGATGTTTGGGATATAATTTTATACACGTAGTTTCTGCTTTTCTAGCAATACTCGTGCCTTCTCAAAATTATGTGGGGGGGGGGGGGACTGTGGCACTCTGCAATGAAGGAACCTCACACAGGGGCGGACGGATGGATAGATACATAGAGAGATAAATAGACATATAACACAGACAGACAGACATGAGAATGGATAGATGGATGGGAAGATGGATGGATGGATAGATAGACAGACAGGTAGAATGATGGATGGATGGATGAATAGATAAATAGATAGACAGACAGATAGATAGATAGATAGATAGATAGATAGATATATAGATAGATAGATTTTTATGCCCCCTTTCGAAGAAGGTGGGGCATATAGCGTTGCACATGTCGGTCGGTCTGTCGGTCGGTCGGTCGGTCTGTCCGTCTGTCAGTCGGTTGGTCGGTATACTGTGGTTTCCGCACAATAACTCAAGAATTTTTAAGCTAGGACTTTGATACTGTATAGATGTATTATTCTAGTCAAAAGCTAGGCAAAGTTTGAAAATAGTTGACCTTGACCTAATTTCTAAGGTCACAGTGGTACCTGAGTTAACTTTCGTTTCCGCACAATAACTGAACAGGTTTTTAAGCTAGGACTTTTATATTGCACAGGATTTTTATCCAAATTTGCGACTAGACGAAGTTTGAAGATGAATGACCTTGACCTCATTTTAAAGGTCACAGAGCCACTTTACTGAATATGGTTTCATGCTTTTTCCATGACAACTTATACCTTGGAGCTAGAACTTTTATATTGCACAGCTTTATGGTTCTTTGTAAGGTCTAGGTTCATTTTGAAGATGGGTGACCTTGACCCAGTTTTCAGGGTCACAGAGAGATTGTAGTTAGACTGTGGTTTCCGCACAACAACTCAAGAAGTTTTTGAGCTACGACTTTGATACTATATTAGTGTATCATTCTAATCAAACGCTAGGTGAAGTTAGAAGATGGGTGATTTTGACCTAATTTCCAAGGTCACAGTGGTACCTGAGTTAACTTTGGTTTCCGCACAATAACTCAAGAGGTTTTTAAGCTAGGACTTTCATATTGCACAGGATAATAGTCCATATTTGGGGCTAGGCGAAGAACGAAGATGGATGACCTTGACCTCATTTTAAAGGTCAGAGCCACTTTACTGAATATGGGTTGGTACCTGAGTTAACTTTGGTTTCCACATGATAACTGAAGAGGTTTTTAAACTAGGACTTTTATATTCCACTGGATAATTGTCCGTATTCAGGTCTAGGTCAGGTTTAAAGATGGGTGACCTTGACCTAATTTCAAAGGTCACAGAGCCATTTGGTTGAATACTGTTTCTGCATGATATCTTGCATTTTAGAGGTAGCACTTTTATATTGCACAGCTTCATGGTTGCCTATAAGGGTAGTTTGAGCTTGTAGATGGGTGACCTTGACCCAGTTTTGAGGGTCACACACAGACAGTAGACTTCCTTTTTTTTGGCACAATAACTGAAGAAGGTCAAGTGAAAATGAGTGACCTTGCCATAATTTCCAAGGTCATAAAGCCACTTTGCTGAATATGGTTTCTAAATGATGACTAATTTTTCAGCTATAACTTTTATATTGCCCAGGTTTTTAGTCATTTTTTAAGGGCTAGGTTAAAGTATAAAGATATGTGACATTGATGTATGATCAACCTTCAATAATTTTGTAAGGTCACAAGTGCCCCATCTACCACTATCAATAGGGTAGCGAGGGCAAGGGTAATGAGGGAGGGGGGCATCTATGTTTTACAAACATATCTTGTTCAGTGTCTCACCTTCCGACAATTAAAGCTTGATCGGGCCATATATTCCCTATCCCACAACACCTTCACGCACCAAATTTAATGTATGTACTTTTCATAGCATAGGGATGTCTGAAGCATCAAAAGTAGCACACTGCTAACTTGGCCTTTTCCTTTAACCCCATAGATTATTAGCTTACCTGGGCCATGTTCCCACATATACTGAAACTATTCAGCTACAAAACTGGGTCTCTTGACACCTAATACGCCACCAATGTGACACGCATGGCCAAACATGTCCTTGACCTTGACCTTGACCTTAGACAGTCTAAATTAATGTTTTGTTGAGACATTTCAATGCCTAAAATGTGCATTAATTCTTGTAAAACATGTAAATTCGAAAAATGCCGCCATGGCATACATATATCAGATATCAAGAGGGAGGTGCATAAATTGTTTGCGTGGAAAATACATGAAGGGTGAGATGTGGTATAGAACAATGATGCTAATCATTGTCTAATGTTTTGTTGGCAAAAAGCAAAATTTGTCAGCCTACTCATGTTAAGTGTCGGATACTTCTCTGTTTGGTAATTTTTTTAATATCTATATCAACAATTTCAATAACAATTTTTATTTAACTTATTGAACCACATTTTGCATTTCTGAACCAAAAAAAAACAAGCTTCTACTCCATAATTTTCTAAAAATATTGTCTCTACGGATTTTACAGCAATATGCTTTTCTTTGGTACCTATAAGTTGGCAATTGTCCCTCTGTGGAAAAAAATAACACTTTCTTTGGAAATATTATTGTCACAATTAGATAAGTTAGACATATAGAAATTTGTGTTTCCAAATCTGTCGCGTCATGTGAAAAACAATATCAAGTATGTCACAGCAGCACATAATATCCCACCTAAAACAGTCAGCAAAGTTTTTCCAAAGTTCTAGCTCAAGCAACAGGAGGGGTGCACAATTGAAGTATGGATGTAATCTTTGTGTCAATGTACCATATCATTTTCTTAATGCATAGTCTGTGCAGTGGATGGGCATGAAATTGAAGTTGTTTTTTTATGTTTACTGTTTGTACTTATATATCTTGCAGATGGATGGGCTAGAATCAACTTGGGACAGGCGTATATACGTTTTATTTATTTGTTTACACAGGATTTACCCTATTTACACATGGGCACACATTATCGGGGCAATAACAATGGTGCATCCATTAAATGGCATATTTACAATAAAACACATTTACCTGTGATTAGTCTAAAAACAAGGAAAGGTACATACATCAAACTGCCATGTGAACTATATTACAGATATGCATTAAATGCGGATCCCGCTAAACAGAAGCCGCAGAAAGAGTCATCATGAGATTATATAGCTGGTTCTACGCTCCAGAGGCATCTTTAAGAAACTTACGACCTGGCAAATTGAAAACATGAAATATACTTTCCCCAAACTTCGTAGCTGTATCGCCCATCAAATATGCTAATTTTGTTAACAAGGAAACGGCCATGAAGGGTTGCCAAATAAACGGAACATTGTGAATGGCGAGGCACCGCTCTATGTAAGTGAAATATAGTTGCCTGAGATCACCATAAGTGGGATATGTAAAGAAGACGTGCAAAATGCCCTCTTGCCCTGAGCCACACAGACTACAAATGCTATCCCCGGTACCCCAATGTTTCTGGGCCATGTTGAGACCTAAGGTAGAGGTGCCTACTCTGAACTTACACTAACTTGTGTACGTTTTAAGGGAGGTTAATGCTTTCTATCTGATGCAAAAATCGAGGCTTCACGCATCATTACTTAGAGATTGGAACTTTTGCAGCCAGCTACCATCTGTCGCAGTGATGGCCCTGTCCACGCCAGCGCAGTTAAGAATTACTTGTATTTTATTGCAGGATGGCCACGAGGAAATACGATCCAGTTCAAATCGGGAAAAAAATCGTCCAAAACTAGTTTACAAATTCTTTGCTCATCAGCTTTATATTTGAGATAATGATAGTATTTTATTCTACGCATGTCTGCTTCCAACGACCGGGGCGGGGGGCACCTCCAATCCCCAATTGTGGCAATATAAGCGGGTGTAGTTTTCACCTGTAAAACTGTTCTTGCAATGTTATACTGAAACGTGCAGAGTTTTCTTTTACTAGTGGTTACAGATTCAAGCCAAACTCCACAACTGTGCAGCAAAGAAGATAGGACTACGTGTTTATAAATGGTGTTCCCAAAGCACACTCTGTTTATATCGTCATGCTTAGCCAAAATGCTGCTGACATAATCTCTTAGTTTACTTACTTTCTGACTTAAAACCTGCTCTATATTAACTGAGTCAGTCAAGGTTGTGGAAAACAACACACCAAGATATTTATAAGCATGTGCTTTATCAATCATTAAATTACCTAATGCCCATTTTTCTGGGGATTTACACGTTTTCCGATAACTTATACTTTTGACTTAGATGAATTGTACTTTAAACCCCATTTGCAAGCAAAATCATGAGCGATGGACAACATTTGTGAGAGCTGAGTCTCACCATCTGCTAAAAGTACCGTGTCATCGGCATATAGCAATGCTGGAATTAATTGATTGACACACATAGGCCGCACTTACCATCATTCAACATGCCAATGAGGTCGGACATAACAGTTGTATTTGTAAAGAGCGTTGGGGAAAGGTGTAATGAATGTGGTTGTGCTTGTTTGTTTTGATTTTAAAGGTCACAGAGTCAGCCTGCTTTGTCGGGGTGACTCTCACACAGCTTGTAAACAAAGCGTTGCCCTTAATTCACATGACTCGTTTCATTGTACTGTCTGTGCACATTTCGGAAGTGATCTAGAAAGATCAGAGACAGGTCTCACTCAATGCACTGGGTTGAGTGACTAATTGGAAAACTCTGGAACAATGGTGAGATTTTTCTCTCTCTATATATATATGTAAAGCAGATATTTTGCTGACCGGGGAGAGAGTTCATGAACTGACAGAAGCTGTGTGACTACAAGCCAGTGGGACTGTGAGCTATTGTAATTACCCGTGGAGTGTCGGTTGTATCTTTGAGTGGACTGATATATTTGGTGTTAATTGTACCACATTGGAACCAAACTGCACCTCTGTGGGGTTGGTCCAGCACCACACCTTTCAGTACCACATTGGAACCGAACCGTACCTCTGTGGAATTTGTACCAGATGATTTGGCACCTGTCAAAGGACTTGGAACTGTGGCAGAGTACCTGTGGGTAATCTCCCCAGGGATTAGGATTAACCCAAGACTGTTTACCTACTTTGTACTGATTTTGATTGTTAATATATTGTTGTTGTTAAAGTTATATCATTGTTGTCACTCTTTGTTGAGTTCTGAAAATATTCAGAAGGTGGGCATCGTAACAAAAGGATGCAACCTTGTTTTATCCCATTGTTTGAGCTGAAGCACGATGTTTCGATAGGACCAAACATTACCCTGTTACTTACTTTTTCATATTTTTTTTCAGAAGTCTCCACGCTTTGCTTTGAACAGCAAGATCCCATAAGTTACAAAATAGTCGGTCTCCTGGGACCATATCGAAGGCCTTGGTTATATCTAGAAAGGCGAGTCATGTTTTTTTTTTCCAGTCGTCCTTTCTCAGGCTGCAAGTTCCTTCCAGAGTAAAGATATGGTCCTCACGTCTGCGTCCATTCCTGTATGCGCCATTGAGTTCACCCAATGTATTACTTCCTTCGAAAAAACAACAACACATCAATAGTTTTTCTACTACGGATGAAAATAATTTATACATGTTAGATGTAATACATATACTATTATAATTGTTCAAGTCATTTGCACTCCCCCCCCCCCCCCTTATGTAGGGGCTTTACAATACCACAGAACCAACCCTCGGTGTACTTTTCAAATAATTGGAACATGTGAAATAGGCTCAGGATTGACTTGATCAGAGTATCCCCGCCGTTCTTTAAAAACTCATTGGATATTTTATTCACTCCGCATGCTTTACCACCCTTAGGTTCTGTGATAGCAAAAGATATATTTGTGTGATTAAAGTACACGTATGACTGGCCCTTTGTATTGCCAGTAAACCCCTGCTAGTATTGAACCCGCCATTTTAATTCTTTTGGATTGGGAATAGTGTCATTTTACGACCCAAAATTCTCCTAATAATATTTGATTATATTTACGATTACCTTAGGGTCATTAATTATTGTGGTATAGACCTGTTCATACCGAGCTCTACCGAACTTTTCCGGACCGTAATTAAATATGCATTCCATTGTTGGCGTGATTGTCCAATCAGCAAGTAGCTAGGTCGGGCCCACGTCATATGTTTACAACAGATGCCACGGCAAACGCCAATGATTACAGCATGGATCGTGCTTAACAGTGCAAATCTTTTACCAAAAATGTCACATCAGTGGCGAAACGTGCATTTATAGTTTGCTGACGGTTTGATTCTTCGTTACATCCAAGCACACCCTGTGTTTTACTCTCTTATCCTTCCACATGTAATCCGGCTAGCGTGGTCGAGCACAAAATGTAAACCAAGTACCGTGCACTTCCCGACGTGAACCGAATAAACCCGAGTCCTATGAACAGGTCTATTGTCACCAGGGTCCACTATTGCATTGGGTAATTATTATTCTTATTCGAACGCCTCAACATGTTTCAGTGAGACTTGCTGCTCGTTGAACCTTTATGACAATTACGTGCGATGGTTTTTACTTTAAGGTCAATCTCTTTTTACCCTCGGGACATAAAGTGTCGGAGGGTATCGTTTTCTCCTCCGTCGTCCGTCCGTCTGTCTTGTCGACGTTACCGCGATATCTCCAAAAATATTCCCTGTAGCTGTACCAAATATTTGTCACAAAAGGACCTTATGATGCACCATGTTCATATTGAAAACCAGCTGCCTCTGATTTTTTGAAAACTTTTAAACTTTTTATGAAACATTTAGCAGAAAATGAGCTCGAACATACCAGTATCAAAGCAATAACGGGAATTATAAAAGGTAACAAACAAGACTTTAACTTTAGATTAGTAAAAGAAGACCAAATCTTCAAAAGTCACTCCAAGCTTAATACCAAGAAAATAACTGGCCCTGATGAAATCCCGCCAAAACTGCTAACGACTGGCGCGGACATTCTTTGTACCCCTTTGGCCGCAATAATAAATCAGTTAATCCTATCTGCTAAATTTCCACACGATCTTAAAAATGCAAATGTCCTCCCTATTTATAAAAAGTCAGATTCTCTAAGTAAATCTAATTATCGCCCTGTTAGTATACTGTCCAGCATGTCTAAAATTTTTGACGGTGAACTAAATTACCAAATATCTGAATTCTTTAATGATATAATACACTCTCTCTTAAGTGATTTTCGAAAAAAAAACAGCTGCTAAAGTCTGCTCATAAAAATTATCAAGGATTGGAAAACTGAGCTTGACAACCACGAATTTGTCGGCGTCATTTTGATGAACCTCTCAAAAGCTTTTGACCCCCCCCCCACGATCTTTTAATAAGTAAACTTAAAGCGTACGGAGGAGGTGAAAATGCCTACAGAATTATCAACTGCTGTCTATCTGACAGGATACAAAGGGTCAAATTTGGAGGTATGTCTAGATAATGGACAGAAATCTTAAACCGGGTTCTCAAGGTAGTATTCTATATTGTTTAACATTTTTATGAATGACTTTTTTTACTTCACAAAACCAAAATGTGATGTCTACAATTATGCTGACGATAATACAATATCGTATCATCATAAGAACTTATCAATCGTTAAAAACACAATTGAGGCTGTTGCAAAGATTGGATGTAAGTGGTTTGATGACAACCAAATGAAAGTCAATACAGAGAAATGTCAGGCACTTCTACTTTGTCCGGGCATGTCAAATGGTCCTGACAACTTCTGCTTTGAAATCAATGATATCGAGATGAGACCCGGCAAATCGGTAAAACTTTTAGGAATCTATATTGATCACAAACTGAAATTGAATGAGTATATCACCCATATATGTAAGCAGGATGCAAAACAAGTAAGCGTTCTGAGACGCTTCTCAAAAATTTTGACGGAAAAAGAAAAGCATCTCATTTTCAATGCTTTTATTCTATCCAACTTCAATAACTGTCCTCTAGTGTGGCATTTATGTGGAAAATCTGACACTGCAAACATGGGAAAAAATCAAGAAAGGGCTTTTCGGTTTTTTTTTGTTTTTTGTTTTTTGTTTTTGTTTTTGTTTTTTTTTTTTTTGTTGTTGTTTTTTTTGTTTTTTTGTTTTTTTTGTTTTGTTTTTTTGTTTTTTTTTTTGTTTGGCTTTTGTTTTGTTTTTCTTTTTTGTTTTTGGTTTTTGTTTTGTTTTTGTTTTGTGCTTTCAAATGAATACTTCTCATTTCGATCTGCTAGGGCAATCCGTCCTTTCTTCACGAATTATATCAGAAAAAAAGAAGTCCCGTACAATTGTAGGGATAATCTGCAACTTATACAACCTGCTTATCATACAATTACGTTTGGAAAACACTCTTGACGATACGAAGAGGCCAAGCTGTGGAATACTCTACCACTTTCCATGAAGGAAGCCACAACACTCTCTCGATTCAAAAGACTTGTTGATACATGGCTTGGCCCCACATGTTCATATTCCATGTGCGTCTTATGTCAGAGCAGGAATTAGATCAGTTCTGTCTACTTTAAAAGATGATGGATCAGTTTCCGGTTTAAAACTAGCTTCCTCTTTCATAAACTTTTGTGAAACTCTAAAGTATTTGTGTTTGAGGCCGTCTGAGTGGTGCACAACGGGACTACGTTACCATAGTATCTCAACAAGGACCCAACGCAGCCTCACCATTTTCTTTTTTCAGACATGCACATTATGATGGACCACATTCCTATTGAAAACAAACTAGCTTCTTCTTATTATTTCTAAACTTGTTATAAAACTTTGGAAGTGTTTATTTGATGGCCGACTGAGTGACGCACAGTACAGTGGTACAGAACACGTCCAAAAGTGCTCCTTCATTTCATCGACAACAATATAGAAATTGTATGTAAAGTATTCTACTGCAAAATAAAAAAAAATGCCTAACTGAGGGAAAAAGATTGTAGGCGACGAGGGTAATCCATTCTCTGAGTGCTATTTTTTGTCTCATAAGTTCGTCTGCACATTTCTTACGGTCAATTTATGGTTGCCATAGATCTTTAATTGTATCGCAGACAGACTTTCCTTGTTTGTTCCAGTACCTGAAAGGTCAAGGGGAAATATACTACACCAATAACAATTTGTCGAGAGCCTTTAGAGGTTTGTACCCATATGCGTTCAAAATTGTCATCTCTACAATCTAAACTTGTAATTGCTTTAGGGTAATAAGACTTTGCCCCCTCAGTAACTTTAATCCAACCAGTTTCCTTTGGTTGCTTGCTGTTGATTACAAGACCCGATAGACCCCGACTGTCAATGAACATTTGACTGCCATACGGGGAGAGATAAAGACCATCATTCGCTAAAGCACCTTCGCTGACACTCTTATCAGCAGAATTTCAGGTCACTATGTACATAATATTTGCAGGCAGATTGCTCACAAATCTCCTGAAGTTCTGAATTCTCGAGTTCAGTTCTTTCCTGGAACATAGAAGCATCAGTTCTGTTGCATACACTGGAGACAGCAACCTGCTTGGTAAGGTTTTTAGCACCAGACACCAGTAGTTTGAAGTCCAGGGTTATTGCTTTTAGATCACCCGACTTAGAACAGTCATTCGTACCTACATGCAATATCACTGACTGGTACTTCTCTTTCTCTCTGGTAAGCATTTTGTACACGTCATTTATACTGGCCCCGTCTAGACGTTTGATGGTTACATTTGGGTTTTCACTCACTATGTCACTAAGGAGAGAGTCTCCACTGATAAGGGTGGAATGAGTGGATCGTAGGTCCCACGTTTCTGCACTCCTAAGGAGTCTTTCTCCTAGTTCTTTATTAAAGTGTGTGTGTCGACACACACTTTTCTGTTTTTCTAGGAATTCTTTATTAAAGTGTGTGGGTCAGCACACACTTTTCTGTTTTTCTTGGAATTCTTTCTTTCTTTCTTCTTTCTTTCTTTCTTTCTTTCTTTCTTTCTTTCTTTACAGGCAAATTTGTCCGACATTTCATTTGGAAAGTATAACTCGTAGAAACTCCAAACTTGGCACAATTATACTTCTATAAATAAAGTCTGGCCTTTTTATAATGAGAGATCATGCTTTTCAAAATTATGAAAATGAGGGCTAATTCAAGTTTAAAATCTTCAATATGTTATATAGCTGTGGAGCTGGCTCTGCTATGTGTCTGCCACCCCACCAAACACACATGACCAGTGACAGTGAATGATTGGTATCAAATGGCCAGCTTATTCCAAAGTCCTAGCAAGTGTAACCACATCAAAATAAACCCTACCCTTTCCTCCTGAAGTTTATGTGTATTTTATTACCCCCAATAGAATTCACTCATAATCCACAGCCTTTATCAACATCGTAAGACCTGTGGGACATTTTTACAGGGGTGTCACATCTCAATTAAACTGCAAACAAGCCATAATCCTGGTATATATTTTACAAGATGTTACATCAAAATGACCCTTTGAAAATGAGGCATCCCTTGACTCATTCAGGACAGAAGTCTTCATTTACTGTCAGTAAAATTTGTATCAAAGGGATATACTGAGTATTCTTATCTTTTAAATTAGGGGGTTCTGATTTAAAATTTATGACAATCATAATAAAATATAATATCTGCTCATGATTTGTGATATTCTGACCTTTTTTATTTGTTTCACACATTGTATTAGCAATGCAAATTTGAAAGAATTAGCAAAGAGCATGTCCTTTGGGTTTATCACTGAATGAGTTAATTTTGTCATATAAACATTGGCTGCATTGATTGAATGGCTATGTCTGTTTGTTAATTTAATTATAAGTTAATGTTTTCTTTTTGGACACCAGTCACTTCAGTGGCTCTTAAAGAAAACATTTTGGGCTACATTATTTATATACAATTACACAGTCCAGGAAATGCTCAAGATCCCTGCTCATTCTTTCTTTCTTTCTTTCTTTCTTTCTTTCTTTCTTTCTTTCTTTCTTTCTTTCTTTCTTTCTTTCTTTCTTTCTTTCTTTCCTTCTTTCTTTCTGACTGAATTTGAAATTTTCAATCTTGAATATCTTCAACAGTATAATAGAGATGTCATTCCAACTTCTACTAGGGGGTTGTTGACCATTGGCATCTAATCACCTAATGAATTAAAAATAAAAGTTGTAGCAATTTAAATTATGTAAAAAAGCACCATTAGAAATTTTAAATCTTGAATAACTTGAAAGCTATAATAGATAGAGATGCCATTCCAACTTCTACTCCTGTTTTATTGAATAGTTGTACATTGCCATACAAATATGTTTTGAAGACACACACACTGATTTGCTATGCAGCAAATCATCTTTCCTAGTTTCTTTCTTTCTTTCTTCTTTCTTTCTTTCTTTCTTTCTTTCTTTACAGGCGGATTTGTCCGACATTTCATTTGAAAAGTATTACATGTAGAAACTCCAAACTTGGCACAATTATACTTCTATAGATAAAGTCTGGCCTTTTTATAATGAGAGGTCATGCTTTTCAAAATTATGCAAATGAGGGCTAATTAAAGTTTTAAATCTTCAATATCTTATATACTATAGTAGATGTGGTTCCGAGTGTATAGGAGTTTGATCAAAGCAAGGTAAAGGTCATCTCAAATGTCAAGGTCATGTCAAGGTCAAAGGTCATGTCAAGGTCAAAGTTCAATTTTAAGCCAAAATGTCATTTTTGAGGTCAAGGTTTGCTTCAGGTAGAGGTCATCTCAAGGTCAAATGTCATTTCAAGGTCAAAGGCCACTTTCCATGGTAACTTTCTTCTGGCCATAACTTGGTCAATTTTTATCCAATTTTGATCATATTGAGCTTAAATGGTAGCTATGGTAACACTTCACATTTTCAATTTAGATGTGACCTCTAAAGGTCAAAGGTCAAGGTCATTTGGACCTTTGAAAGTTTCATCCAGTCATAACTTGGCCAATTTCCATCCTATACTAATCAAGTTGGACTCAAATTGTAGGTATTGCAACACTGCACATTTGTATAAGAACATGTAACCTCGAAAGGGCAAAGGTCAAGGTCATTTGGCCCTTTGAAAGTTTCATCTTGCCATAACTTGGTCAATTTTCATCCGATTTGGTTCATGTTGGGTTTAAATTTTGGGTATTGTAACACTGCGCAATCTACATGTGTCCAACTTCTACTAGGGGGTTGTTGACCATTGCGCAGCTAATGAATTAAAACTAACAGTTGTAGCAATTTAAATTATGCTAAATAGCACCATTAGAAATTTTAAATCTTGAATAACTTCAAAGCTATAATAGATAGAGATGCCATTCCAACTTGTACTCCTGTGTTATGGAACAGTTGTACATTGCCACACCAATATGCTTTGAAGACACACACACTGATTTGCTATGCAGCAAATCATCTTTCCTAGTTTTCTCTCTGTAACTCTTGACACTCAACCATTTTGGCAGATAACTGTCTCACCAAGTCAGTGTTATTCCTTTATTTTCTCTCTGTAGCTCTTGATACTCAACCATTTTATCAGATAACTGTCTCACCAAGTCAGTGTTATTCCTTTATTTTCTCTCTGTAGCTCTTGACACTCAACCATTTTATCAGATAACTGTCTCACCAAGTCAGTGTTATTCCTTTATTTTCTCTCTGTAGCTCTTGAAATTCAACCATTTTGGCAGGTAACTGTCTCACCAAGTCAGAGTTATTCGCATTCAAACAACTGAGCTCCCCTTTCACAAGCTCTAAACCTAACTGTATTTCGTTTACAGTCTTTGCCATGCTTCTGCAACTACCACATATACACCATATTTCATTTCTCTCGTTGGGGTCGATACATTGCATATGGTACCAGTTAAAACACAGGCAACAGTGAATCATTTTTCCTCATTCCTGCCATGAAGCTTACATCCTTCCATACAAAAGAGAGAATGTCATTCAGCTTACTCTTCGGCAGTATTTCCCATACAGCAGTAGATGAAGCAGCCTTACATTTACCTTTAGATTTCTTGGTCTTTTTTTTTGTTGTATCAGAATAATCTTTGTCAGTACTTGCGGTTACTTATTTTTCCTCCACTGTTTAACCCTTACTCGTTTTTACTGTCTCCTGTGAACTTCCTGGGCTTGTTAGACTTGGTTCATTTGGGCTGCTTCATAATTTTCCCGAAGAGTGAAAAAGTATGAAAACCTCCGTGGTTGGTTGAAAAAAGGAAGGTACTGAGTTCAATAAGGGCAAGACCATGCATTGCAGGCTACATGTTATTTGCTTTTGTCGTTTTTTTAGAACAACAGAAAAAATGCTGTAACTATTAGGTGATTATTGACCTATAATGATATAGCATTGTCACTGATGACCAAATCGATGAGTAATAATAAAGAAGAAATTATTTATGACTGCTGAGTTTGAAAAGGGAATTCATGTGCGTGGCGAATTAACACTCAAGCGTTAAGTATACTAACTCTAACATACTGTAAGAGCCAGTCAGCAATGTGGCATAATGGCTAGGATGGTGTATGTTAGAACATGGCGCGTTCGAATCAGCATGCGGATTTATATGTACAAGGGTTTTTGTTGCTTCCAATATTTATTTATTTATTTATTTATTTATATATTTATTTATTTATTTACTTATTTACTTATTTATTTATTTGTTTGTTTGTTTGTTTGTTTGTTTGTTCGTTTGTTTGTTTGTTTGTGTGTTTGTTTGTTTGTTTGTTTGTTTTGTTTGTTTGTTTTTGTGTGTGTTTGTTTGTTTTTGTGTGTGTTTGTTTGTTTGTTTATTTATTTATTTATTTATTTTTGCTTATTATTTAT
>CAXHWN010000782.1:816981-849481 GCA_964020975.1 Hermodice carunculata | reverse complement strand
ACAAGACGCACTTCTTTTTGATAATCAATGGCTAAGCATAATTCATGGTATATGACAAGTAACTGATTCATCGTGGAATCGCCGGGTGTAAAACCAGACTGTTGTGCTGATATTAAAAGATTATCTCTGAAAAAGTTTAAAGTATGTTTAAAGATCACTTTCTCAAAAACTTTACCAATACAACTTAACAAAGATACTGGTCGATAGTTGTTACATATGTTTCCTAGGCCCTTTTTATAAATCGGAATAACATTAGCTTCCTTCCATGACGAAGAAAATTTATTTTTACTTAGCGAAAGACTGTACAGTTTGGCAAGAGATTTGTACACATAAAGGGCCGCTTCTCTGAAGAGTTTAGTACTAATACCGTCAGGACCAGATGCCTTTGAGATGTCCAGACAAAGTAAGATGTCAAGGACTTCCTTGTCTGAGAGACAGATGGAACTTAAAGTATTATCAGGATGAACAGTTAATTCCGGGAGATTAACAGAATTGTCGTCAAGTTTGCATTGATTAAGAAAAAAGGTATAAAGAGCTTCGGCCTTTGACAAGTTGTCAGCTACGTGCCTGCCTCCGTCTAAAAGAGATGGAATTGGTGTATGATTGTGATTAAGAAAGTGTTTCACAGCGCGCTACCAGCATTTTCCTTTTTTAGTTGAACTATTCAGTTCCGCTTTAAGTTTATCTGTATATTGTTGTTCAGCAATTTTTAATTGATCTTGATAGTAATTACGTAGCTGACCGTATGAAGATCAGAAAGCGGCGTCATGGCGCCGCCCATTAGATTTAACCTTGGCATGAGCTCTGTGAACCTTACGACGGAGTGACCGAAGATACGAATTGTACCATGGAAGGTCAGAGGGGCGGACTTCAACATCTCAGTTAGAGATACAAGATTTTGCAGCATCCAAAAACATATGCAACCATAAATTACAACATATATCGACATTGTCGGAAACAAAGCATGATTCCCAATTTAAGCTATCAAGATAGTTTCTAAAGCTATCGAAATTGGCTTTATTGTAATTCCAGATATGTCTGGAATATACAGGCTCACTTTTCCGTCGAAATAACAGATTGGCATCCACCATGCGGTGATCGCAATTTGCGACAGGGGGAAGAACGTGAACATTATTTATATAATTAGGGATGTTGCTTTTAATTTTATCTAGACAAGTGGCGAGTGACTTTTTGAACACCATTTTATCTAACAACAATGTAACCGCTATTTGATTATTGTGACACGATGTGGGCTCATTGCTGTTCCTCTCACAAAGCACACTTACAGCGCCTACAAAATAGAGCTGCCACAGTTGTGCCGGGCAACTTTGATTTCAATACAAGCATCAGTGGTCTGATTTAAAAATTGGGATGTGAAAACCTTCACGCAAGCTGTCATTATCACACGTAATTCTGTAATTCTGTCGAAAATCTTTGTACAAGTTAATATTTCTGGTTATTTTAAAATCGAGCTCGAAAAATTCTATACAAAATATCTTAAATATTGTCTCGGGGTACATAGTAAAGCATGCAATATTGCAGTATTCGGAGAACCAGGAAAGACCCCTTTGTTACTCAGAATATTATCTTCTGTCTGTAAAAACTGGTTTAGAATCGTCAGTATGGAGCCAAATTCATTATTATTTAACGCATACAGATGTAATGTTGACTTATCTCAAGCAAATCAATCAACCTGGATAAATTCTGTAAAAGATGCATTTAATTTGCTCGGGCTGCAGGAATTTGGGATAGCCAAAAGGATTTTTTTTATGAGTTTCCTTCTAATTTTTGTCCGTAATAAAACAGAAAACAAATTTCGAAATCTGTGGAAAAATGAAATGTCGAATCAAAATAACGAATCTAAACTGAAAATGTATACATCTTTTAAGACAGAACTTAAATTTGAACATTATTTAGAAGTTGCAAAAAATTTCGAAACAAGGAGTAATATAACTAAATTACGCATTAGTGCACATAATTTACATATCGAAACAGGAAGACATAAGCGTCCTACCAACGTTCCTGTTAGCCAGAGAGTTGGTGACACTTGTCAAGAACTTGATAATGAATTTCATTTTGTCATGACATGCACCAAATTTCAAAATCCAAGAGAAAATCTGCATTAGAGTAGACGCGAAATATTTTGTAATTCGGATGCTTATGATGATCAGAGTATGTTTAAATTTATTATGGTACTGCATGACACAGAACTCATACACCTATTTGAAAATTTCGTGGACAAAGCCATTGCCGTCAGAGAGAAACCATTGTAATCATGTAACACTATGCCAATTTGATGATTGCATTCTATTTTCATTTCAGGTGATTAGTGATTTATGTAAATCTTTTTGTATATATTGTACTGTACTGTGCTGTACGTGTCTGTACTGTTTTTGTTGCATTTTTCTTTTGATTGTGTGTATATTTGAATGTGATTTTCTTTTTTTCTCTTTCATACTCTACATGTGTACATGTTATATATTTGACATATTGCTGTATTTCATGTAACAGCGCCGTCAATAAAATTTCATTCATTCATTCATTCATTCATTCATTCATTCATTCATTCATTCACGTCTCTTCTAATGTTCAAATGCATGAATTATTTAGCTTCCAAATATCTAAGTTCCCCGTTTACCCACATTCAAGCTTCACATACCCATAACAGGAGAAATAGTTTGTTACGAAACCTACAAGTCCCGAAGCCAAAAAGTGAAAAATACAAACAGTCCGTTTAGCACAAGGGCGCCCATATCTGGAACAACGTATATTACCACGAATTGTGAAAAGCTCTGAAACAATTATAAAATTATTATAAACATATTTATTTTCTCTGGATTGCCTAATAGTACACAAATACTAATCTGGAGGCTCTCCAGTACACAAAAGGACGCACAGGAATATATACAATACACACTGGACGAGAACAGAAGACTAAATTCACGGCTTGTACAATACAGTTGATGGCAGATAACGGAGACTTATAATTAGATCATATACTGAATTAGTAGGTAAAACGTCTAGATTCTGATAAGAAAATCTGAACAGCCTCAAAGATAAATACCTTATCAGTGTCTGGCAAGTCCTCACTGCCTTTCAAGAGAATATGTAGTAAAATGTCACTAGAGCACTGAACTATTAAAGTCGGATTTACACCTGGAGCGAGTAAGTGACACGCAATGTTCAGTAGACGGACCCTTTGCACAGTGAACTTGGGGCAGAACAAAAGCTAATGTTTCGTATCTTCAGTAGTATGAGAGCATGCACACGTTGAGGCTGGAAGGATATTGACATGATGTAGATGGGCATTTAAAACAGAGAAGTTAAGGACAGGTAAGAAACCAAAAATAAATCCCACTTTAGTCAATCCTAGCTCAAAATGTATTTGCGTTAGGATAACATATCATATATGTGTGTACTTGTCATACATCAAAGAATTTATATGTTCCGTATTTGGGTGTCTGTGATGTTAATTGTTGAATAAACAATTGAAAGTTGACCGCAAAGCATCCACCCCATAAATGTCGATATAAGTCACTAATTATTTGTGATAAAATCATAATTACACTTGTATCTTAATCCTGACATATTGGCAACAAAAAACTATCCTGCGATTTTTTATGTTTGGTTTCGTTTTTCTGTTATCCATCCTCAAAGTTTGACGTTTCAATTTTCCCTTTGATTTTCAGGATGTTCATTTTCTTCATTTCATAGAAAAAGAACGAAGCAAAATTTAGAAAATCGCTGAATCGTTTTTGCAGTTCAGACATTAAAGAATCAAAGGCCGTTAACCGGATTAAATTTCGCCCAGCCGTTTTCTTGGAATAGCCGTTCTTATGTGGGGCTCTCGTCCTATTATCCTTTCTGAGAAAACAAGCTTCAAAGGCCTTTGATGTTGATCATTTGTCTCTGAAACAATACCATTTGCTCAAGTTGAGTTGATATTTGTACAAAACGTAGCAAACATCGTCCCTGAACATTTGGGGAGGTTGTCAATCAATTCTTGGCCAATCACATGAATAAAAGAGCCTTTGAAGTACGGAAAACATAATTCAGCGATCTGTCAAACGGCGATAGCGACAGTCTGGTTTCAAAGTGTGACGTCATGGAGGCGGCCCTTCCGGCCCCGTGACCTCAAGCCTGGCAACGAAAGTTGTGTTGCCTTGCTTCGGTGGGGCGGCCTACGGCCGCTCGTGGTCAGTGTACGGATGGTGGGTTTGGTCTTCCGCCCCCTGCCTCTTCGCCCCGTTTTTAGGGATAGTGTTTTATTGTATTTACTCGTCTCCTATCTGTATACTTTATGTAGTTAGCTTGTTAGACTTATCTTTACTACACTTTACTTAGTTAGCTTGTCATTATTTTGTAGTTGTTTTCTCAATGAGTTTCATTTCTCTTTCCAACCTGAGCTTTGTAACGCTAGTTTGTGTGTTGTTTTCTCTTGTGTTCACGTTTATGCTTATTTCAATTTGTTTATTTGCACTTTTATTTCCTCATCTCTGGGTTCCGATAACGTATTATTATGTACGTGGGTATCGTTGATCAGGGTGTCAGTTTTTTCCCCCCGCCTGTTTTTGGTGTGAAGGACCACTGGGTTAATCCATCGCGGCACAGCCTTTGAAGTTTGAAGGGACATCGTCTGACGATTCCCGCTCCTCTTGAACATTTAAAATCTCCCTTCATTAGAACGCAAAACAAGCAAGAATGTCTATAAAGTAAACCACTTAGGCTATGATATGTTACCATGTTTGCATCTTTTCCCTGCCCACAAGCATACTTTTGGCATGCTACCTTATTTCGCATTGCCGCCCTGATACCACTCTCTTTTTGCCATGGGCCGTTGCTACCTGCAGTCACGTGACAAGCTGTTAAGTATGATTGACGGGTGGCATTGTTCCGTTTGGCGGCTGAAAACCAAAAGAATGACACATGGACGTTCGGATGTCCACATGCCTGTGTGTTTTTTGGCGTTTTTCTCATATTTCCACTTTAGTTAAAAGCTCGAAATTTTGACAACTAATAGAAAGGACATTCATCTTGTAAAAACCCGCTAAAATTTCAAAATCGGCCATGCAAAGGTTTTTGGTGTCTGAAGTGTCCTTAAGACGTAGCTGCGTGTGGCATATGTTCAGAAAACGACTTCCATGTTTAAAGTATGTGGGCTTTTTGTCAACACTTAAGAGTAATAGATTTAATTTAGATTTAAACTGCGGCAGGGAATTGGTGAGACGAGCATCATCCGGGAGGTTGTTCCATAATTTGATAGCAGACGGGAGAAATGAATCGCCGAAGCGATTGGTGGTGAACCTAATTTGGCGTAATTCAGTACGATTTCTCAAAAGGCGCCCAGTAGTGAATGCAACGTCATGAGGAACAAGATCATGTAGGTATTGTGGAGTTAACCTATTGTACATTTTAAAGAAAAGAATGAGTTTAAAGTATTTCCTCCGATTTGCCAGAGTTTGCCATTCAAGCTCTTCGAGAAGTAAGACACATGGAGTGTATCTAGTTGCGCCAAGGCAGATCCTGGCTGCCTCATACTGAACAGCTTCTATAGATTGTGACAGGTTTTCAGTGCAATTGTCAAACAGGACACACCCGTATTCGAGGATAGGACGAATCATTGTACTGTACAGCCGTATGAGTGTTTGGGAGAGTTTATATTTGAGTCTGCGTAAAAGAGCAAGCCGTTGACTGGCTTTATTAACAATACGTGTTATATGCTGGTGCCATGACAAATGACTTGAGAGTGTAACTCCAAGGTGAGTATGTAGAGTGGCCTCAGGTATCGGTGTGTTTCCAAGAAGTAGGGGAGGATGATCTGGCTTATGTAGTTTAGCTGAGAAGGTCATTGGGATGGATTTTATGGCATTAAATGTCATCCTCCAGAGCTTGCCCCAACGATGAATTTGTGCAAGATTATGATTAAGGCTTTCAGCTGAGGCCATTGGTTCGTGGACAATTTCAAGAATACTGGTATCATCCGCGAATAAACGGATGTCACAGGTGATGTTGACAGTGATGTCGTTAATGTAAACGAGGAAAAGTAGGGGACCAAGGATCGAACCTTGGGGCACTCCAGCCTCTACAGGGAGCCAAGGTGAGGTCTGTCCTCCAATAGTAACACGTTGAAGTCGGTTTGAGTTCATGCCTTTAAAGACACTTCTCATAAAACAACCCTTCCCAGAAACCCGATTGTCTCGTAACATAGCTTGGGAACATAAATCATCACAAAATAGACCTTTTTACACTCTTTACACAATCTGTCTTTCACATGGTTTATACGGAATGATAAGGAACCTTGTACATATTTTATGTGTTTGAACTAATGTATATATTTGTATGTACTGATGTTTGTATGTACGCAGGACCCTGTGGGAGAACAGCTGGTGCAGCTGAACCACCTAATAGGCTGTCCCATTGAAATATTTTATAATTTAATTTGTAGCCTTTATCGTGCCCCCCCCCCCCTTGGCCAGTGAAAGTTATTGTAACTCCTCGGTTGATCGAATTGAAAAGACCATTGACGAAGGACAACATCTTGTTGTTCCGGTGATTTTAAATAAATTCTTCTGTATACGATAATAACGATACGCACCTGATTAGATTACTGGAAAGTGCGTTTGATATGGTCCAGCTTATCCATGATCCCACACGTGTCACTCTTAACTCTTATACCACGGTTGATCTCATTCTATCGAACAGTCCTGATAAGCACACATTGTCGTCAGTGCTTAAGTATTCCTTGTGTGACCATTATCTTATTTCTACTGTTATCTCAATGAAAATCCCAAGAAAAGACACAATGGTAAAACTCACCCGGAACTACTCCACCTTCGATGCAATTTTATTGTCGATTTACACAATACGCCGGCAGTTTATCAAGCTGTTAAATTCATAGATGTTGAGGTGGCTTGGTCAGCATGGGGACATACATCCCATGTTGTATGTCAAGTACATGCACCTCTTACAAACATTCGCCTAAGGGATCGCATGAATCCCTGGTTAACTACAGTTTTTCTCAAAGGAATATACCACCGGGAATTTGTCCATGATATAGCTATCTTATACAATACTTTAGAATTATGGACACCGGAATATTTGTAACGCATTAACCTCTGACATAAGAAAGGCAAAGCAAAAATGTTACTATGATTTAGTTACAACAGCGAGTAACCAAAGAGAGATGTGGAAATGTTTGAACCACTTGATGCCATCGAAGAAACAGGATAATTTTATACCTCAAAATTTGACAACTGATGACTTTAATAAATATTTTATCAACATTGGAGCTGAAGTGTCTTCCAAATGCGAGCAGACACTCCACCTCCCGGCGTTACGGAGTGTACTCTCCACAGCCGCCACGTGTTTACACCACTTACCTGTGAATACGTTCGCTCGCAATTACGTTTACTGCCTGAGGGAAGCTATTTGGATGTGCTTCACATGGACAGTAAACTTTTATACTTGGCCTCAGTGTAATCGCTCCTACCTTAACATACAGATTTAAATTGTCCTAAGCGACTGGTGTAGTTCCTGTTGACTGGAAAGTCGCGCGGGTCATACCTGTGTATAAGGATAAGGTATTCCGCAACAAGTATTCTTCTTATCGTCCTATCTCTGTATCATCCCATATAAGGAGGGTTTTGGACAAATACGTTCAATCTGGTTAGTTACATTTCTTAAATGACAATAATTTAATCACACCTGATCAATCCGCTTTTCTGAAATTTCATTCCACACAAGCAGCTCCCAACGCAATGGTTGATGAGTGGCTACATTCTATTGATGAAGGCACTCCCACTGTAGCTGCGTTTTTAGACCTACAGAAGTGCTTTGATACTATTAATCATACCATACTTTTACATAAATTAAAAACCTATGGTATATCCGATATTGAACATGCGTGGTTTCAGTTATATCGAAGCAATCGCTCTCAAGCCGTCTCCTGCAACGGTTGACTTCCTCAAGTATAAAATGAAAAGTTCGGTGTCCCTCAAGGTTCGTTTCTCGGACCTACCATTTTCTTAATCTCTATAAATTATTTCCCTTCAGCATTGAAATATTGTAAATGTCACTTGTTTGCTGACGATGCAACTATTCATTGTTGTAAACAGTCTGTTAAAGAGGCAAAGGTGCACTTGCAGTCAGATATGGCAGATGCATCTGTATGGCTCTCGGAAAACAAAACTAACCTTAAACATTCCAAAGTCTGGTGTAGTGGCTATTGGGCATCGCAAACGCATTGTTGATGACCAGACTCCAGTGACTGTCATGAACGAAACTTTGTCTGCCGAAACTACTGTAAAACTTTTAGGCATTTTTGTCCACTCAAATCTCACCTGGTGTTCTCACGTAAATTGCGTTGTTTCCAAAGTGAGTCCAAAAATAGGGTTGTTTAGCTGATTTAGGTTCTCCCTCCCTTTAAATTTATTGAACGTGGTCTATAACAGTATCATGTTGCCGTATTTTGACTGTTGTGACACGCTTTGGGGAAATTGCTCTCAAAAGTATAAGAATGTATTGCAACGACTGCAACATCGATGTGCACGTATCGTCAGTGGCAACTTTGATTATACAGTTAGCCCTACGGTTCTAATAAAGCAACTGGGATGGCAACATTTGGAAACATTACGAAATTTTCATTTAGCATCTTTGACTGATTAATGTCTAAATTCGCAAGCTCCAGAATATTTGGCAAATAAATTTGACTACTGCAGTAGAATTCTTAAGTGAAGTACCACGAAATGTTCAGATAAAAAATTGGATATACCCTGATCCAGCACCAAACAGTTCAAGCAGTCTTTAGCGTATATTGGTTCCACGTCTTGGAACATGCTGCCAACTGAGATCTGGCCATCCGAAACGTTAGAGATATTTAAAAGCAGATACTAGAAACATTTTTTTTTTCAATTCCCGGTATTATCATGCGGTCATTGCTGTTAATTACCTCTATTTCCAGTTATTCCTATTTTAATCTCGATAGCGATTATATGTTTTCGCATGATTTTATTTTGTCTACTTGCTGTGATTGTATTAGTATGATTGTATTTTGTCAACTGTGTAACCTTTTATTGATTTGATTTAAACGTATTTTTATTTCTTGAGGACTAGGGATTGGAAAACAAGTCTTGGTTAAGACTTAAATTCCTCTCGCTTGGACAACATGTCATAAGTCTACAAACATAACCGAAACATGCATAAAAGTTTTAATTCATAAGAGACATGCTCTTGAAAAGTTGCAAATGAACCCTTTACGTTTAAAAAAATCAGTGTTAATGGATGTAAATGGGCATTTAATATTTTAATTTATGGGAGGGGTCTCAATTCTTAAAACGTTTTGAAGTCAAAATGAAATTTTGTACATTACCAAACAGAGATTTATTCCAAACATTGTTCTTAGTGGGATCACCATAAAGGAGAATTTTTACATTTAGCGGAGTCTGAAAATTGCCAAAGAATCTTAATCTTATTGACTGATATTTTGGACACTCCAGCAGGTAGTGTTGTATAGTTTCGCTTCGGGCGCCACATGTATATTTTGGAGATGCAATGTAACCCCAGCGAAGCTAAAAAGCATTTAGAGTGCAACAGTTCATTTGCATTCTGGCATGATGAATTTGGGCAAATCTAGATACTCCGCAAAAATAGACTTAAACAAGCTCAACATTTTTATTCAGTTTCCTTTTAAAATCTGCTAACAATACACACTATTTATTAAATTTTGGTCTGAACTGTTCCAACTGGTTATAACAGATGGAAAAAAGATGCCTTCCTCTGCTCCAAGTTTGTTGCAATTACAGGTAAATTTGACGAATGTCGCATATCATAAGTGGATTTGACATGCTTTGGAATTCTATTAACTAAATATTCAGGAGTCAACCCATTGATTATTTTAAACAAATATATAAGTTTATGTTTTCCTCGCCGCTGGCTTAAAGTTTCCCATTTTGTTTCCTGGTACAATTTTTCTCTACTAGTAGATTGGGTTGCGCCAGTTACCACGCGAGCTGCGGCAAGGTGTACCTATTCCAGTCTATCTTTCCACGCATGTGTATAGTTATCCCATAATGCATCGGCATATTCAAGCAATGGTGTAATAAAAGTAAAATATAATTTTTCTAGCTTTTTTCTTTCTAACATAAATTTCATACCTCTAAGGCAATCCACCCGTTTCATAGCTTTAATATAAATGTTTTCGATGTGTTTGGTCCAAGTACCATTGCTAGACAGAGTAACTCCTAGGTGTTTATGACAGTTTGATTGCTCGACTGGTGTACCCTTAAGAAATAATATTCCTTGTTTGTGATTATGAACTCGCGTACAAACCATTGACTCAGTTTTACTTTCATTTAAAGTTATAAACCATTGATTTGCCCACACCGAGACGGCACTTAAATCACCATTCGAAGTCAATGTAGCTAGCTGAGACATATCTTTCTCAGACACGACAAACAGTCATCTGCAAAGAGTCTATTGTTCGACTCCACGATACTAGCTAAATCGTTTATGTATATTAAAAACAATAAAGGACCTAAGATTGACCCTTGAGGCACGAGGCCTGTCTGTTGATTACTACTCGTTGTCTCCTCTGAGAAAGATAAGACCCGAACCAGTCCAAAACATCTCCTCTTATACGAATAGCAAAAAGCTTGTGCAACAGACAGACAGACAGAAAGGCAAATAGATAGATAGATTGACAGACAGACAGACAGATAGATAGATAGATAGATAGATAGATAGATAGATAGATAGATAGATAGATAGATAGATAGATAGATAGATACATACATACATACATACATACATACATACATACATACATACATACATACATACATAGATAAAATCTAACATTTGTAACGTTGCATATTGGCAGGTGGTTGGGCTCGCAACGAAGGGGGAGTCAATAATGTAAAACCCCTGCCAGGTGATGATTCTGAAATCCGATAGGCAGATTCCTAATCAGTTACAATTCAAAATGGTGTTTATGTAATAACACACGACTGTGCGCTCCATATATTAAGACATACTGAAGCCCTGGTTTGCTTCGTTATTAATCGATGTCTCATAGTTTGGCGCGTAATTTGAACCACTGTAACATATATATATATATATATATATATATATATATATATATATATATATATATATATATATATATATATATATATATATATATATATATATATATATATATATATACATATATCATTCATGTACTAGTTGTCGGCTGTATGATGTGTTCATTACTTTCTTCACTGCCAATTGAGGTATAACGTAACTTACATTATGCTTCACAGCATTCGTTGTATACTGATCTTACTGCCGTAACCTACCATATGCTCTTTGGTTGCCTAATCCTCGCTCAGTTGTTGTGTTCTGCTATCTGTTGAACTTTGAGTTGAGGTCTAATACATGAACGCTGTTGCTAGTTATACCTACTCGTTTGTGATTGTGCATCCAAAATGATGCTTATGCATACATGGCTGTGTGTTCCACATACTACATGCACTAAGACACATGCACACTGAAGCACCGGCTTGCTTCGTTATTCGATGTCTTCGATGTACAACTTGAGCCTCCGTAACATATATATCTACTGCCACTTGTTGGCTCGATCATCAACATCTGCGGTATTACCAGCTGTCATTTAATCTTAAACTTAGTTGATTGTATGTCTAACCATGGAGCCATATTGTAGCTCCATGGTCTAACCTTGAGTAAGTCATTGGGTCTTTACACACACATGTATCGATGTGATAGCATCATTAACTTGTTCCCTATCATTTATGCTCAACAACCTTGGTTATCATGTTGATTTGATTTTTTTTTTCTGATAATGTACAGGTGTATATAACATAGCTTGTAGACTCGTAAAGTCTGTTTACTCTTGTTTTGAGTGCATTGTCTGTACAATTGGTGATGCGCACCAACGTCATCAGGTTATTATTAGCCTAAATGCCCATGTTTGAAAACACGTGTTACTACCGATATTTGTCATTAGTTACAAACATTTCACGCCACTGATAGTACTTATTTAAACGCTTTCCATATCTAACGGATAATTATTCCAGATATTGTCTCATTTTTGAACCATGCAAGGTTTACTTACACTTGTAATGTTCATTTCATGTTTCTATCTTTTTTGTTTTTTATGTTGTTTTCTAATTGGTGCTTATGCACACGCTTCAATGTTTGTGTCAATCAGCTACATTCATCGCATATTTCATGTCACTTATGTGTTATTTCCTATTTGCATCATTCTGTTTGCCAAGTTGTGTTACGTAACTTACTTTAAATAATCTGATGTGTATCTTGTAAGCTTGAATCTATTGAACTGTGTTCGCTACTGTATTTTTGTATTTCTGCTGGTAGAATCACGCACAAAACAGGTCTCAGTAGTTGCAGTTAAGATTTTTTCCCACTTCATACCGACATGGGCTGTAGTTTAGAACAATTCAGGGCGGCAATTGGGCTTTTTCACTTATCCAAATTTCTGCTGAAAGTCACAATTGAAAATTATGACGCAGACCAAGTTGGCGCAGCACTGTCGTTCCTACCTGTATTATTTCTGCTACTCTCGTACAATAATTTTCTTAGTATGCGACATGCCCTCGTGGTGTTATATTACTTCTTTTTATCAGCCATCGATATTCATACAAACCCTGGACCGCAAAGCTTAAAAAAAGTTAAACTCTGTCATATCAATATTCGTAGTCTTAAAAGTGATGGAAAGTTAGATGAAGTCCATGTCTTTGCCCAAGCCGAAGATGTGGACATTATCACTTTATCCGAAACCTGGCTCGATGTGAGCTACCCGAACCAATTATTATCCATTCCAGGTTACCAGCCTCCTCTCCGACGCGACCGGGCCAGCCACGGTGGTGGTGTTGCCATATACGTCAAAGAATCCTTACCATGTACCCGCCGCTCCGAACTCGAATCGGAAAACTGTGAATGTCTCTGGGCTCAAATTGCTACAGACCGTGGCCTAGCCTTAGTTGGAGTCTACTACCGCCCACCGGGTCAACTTGCTTACGAACGTGATGCATTTCTCTCTGATTTTTCGGAATCTATTTCTAAAGCTATGGAATTAAATCCCAAAACTATTATTATAACCGGTGATTTTAACGATCGCTGTTCAACGTGGGACTCAGATCATGCTGGCAGCGAGCTTGGTACAAAGCTTGTTGATCTCATTGCTCGCAATAATTTATTCCAAATCATAAATGAACCAACTCGCTCAACCGAATTTTCGAATAACCTCCTTGATCTACTCATAACAGACTCACCTGGGTACATCCTAGATAGTGGTGTTCTTCCTCCAGTAGCTAATTCGGACCACTCTGTTATCTTTTGTACAATTTCTATCACCTTTCCCAATGACCAAGCTTTTAGAAGAACAGTTTGGGATTATAAACGTGGCAACTTTGATGAACTAAATGATGCTCTTTCCCATGCCCCTTGGGGCATTGGCTTTGATCTTTTCAATACGGTAGAGGAGTACGTAGATTATTGGACTCAATTGTTTATTGACACTGCAAAAGAATTCATTCCTTGTAAAGAAGTGCTCATCAGGCCTAAGGACAAACCTTGGGTAACTGGCCATACTAAACTCTTAATACGTAGACGGAACCGAGCATGGAAAAGTTATAAGAAATCTCTTAAAAAAGACAATGGCAATCCTTCCCCTGTTACCGAAAGGCTCTACCAATTTTACAAGCGCTGCCGGAATATTTCTGTTTCGGCAAACAAAAAGGCAATCCGGACCTATTTCTCCAAACTTCGGTCTGAACTAGACTGTAGAGAAATTAATGTAAAGAAGTGGTGGAATTTGTCAAAATCTATGTTAGGGTGTAAGTTGCATCCTAGCATCCCACCCCTCATCGAAAATGACAACATCATCTCTAATAATTCTGAGAAAGCTGAAGTTTTTAACCAATATTTTGCTAGCCAGTGCAGAACACCCACAGACGACAACTCACCCCCATTACCTGCTTTTATGTATCGCACAGATGCCAGGCTAGACCCCTTTGTTTTGAATGAAAATGATGTCCTTAAAGTCATTACCTCGCTCAAAATTAGCTCCGCGACAGGCCCTGATGGCTTGAGCAACTTTCTTCTCAAACAAACTAGTCCAAGTATTTCCGAGCCCCTTACTAGATTATTCAACATTTCTTTAACCAATAGTAAATTCCTACGCAGTGGAAGAAATCAAATATATGCCCGGTTCACAAGAAAGCTAATACACAATTAAAATCAAACTACCGACCAATTTCCCTATTATGCAACGTATCTAAGGTCTTCGAAAGATTAGTTTACAATAAATTGTATGAGTATTTAATGAGTAATAATCTCCTAACTAGGCGAAATTCTGGCTTCGTTTCTAATGATTCCACAATAAACCAGTTAATTAGTATAGTTCACAAAATCTACAATGGCCTAGAACTAGGCAAAGAGGCCAGAATGGTTTTCCTTGATATTTCTAAAGCCTTTGACCGCGTGTGGCATGAAGGCCTCCTTTTTAAAATGCGTCAACTGGGCATTTCCCCACCAATTATTGAATGGTTTGATAGTTATCTCAGTAATCGACACCAAAGGGTTGTCATTCATGGTCAAAGTTCTTCGTGGCTACCTATCGAGGCAGGCGTGCCCCAGGGCTATATACTCGGGCCCCTCCTATTCTTAATTTATATTAACGATATTGTTGATAATATTACGTGTGACATCAGGCTCTTCGCCGATGACACTAGCATTCTCGAAATAATTCATGATCGTGAAGTCTCTGGGACTCGCATTAATACTGATCTCGGCCATCTCTCTATGTGGGGTCGGATCTGGCGCATGACATTTAGTGCCATTAAATCACTTTCGGTCCTGTTCTCATGCAAACGAGACAAAGTAACTCACCCCACCTTGTATCTTGGTGAGACACCCATCCCGGAGGCTACACACCACACTCACTTAGGTATCACTCTCTCGCATGATTTAAAATGGCACTCACATATTAATCGCATTGTCACTGCAGCGAGTAAACGTCTATCTGTTCTAAAACGGCTTAAGTTCAAACTTTCCAGAAAAACCTTATCAAAATTGTATCTGACCATGGTTCGACCCATCCTAGAATACGGTTGTGTCCTTTTTGACAACTGCACACAAGAGTTATCTGATCTCCTAGAAGGAATACAGTATGAAGCTGCTAGAATATGTACGGGTGCTATGAAATTTTCGTCACGTGATAGACTATTGGCTGAAATTGGCTGGGAACCGCTTCACACCCGCAGACAATTTTTCAAATTAGTGTTCTTCTACAAAATGTTCAATAAGCTTACCCCCCCCCCCTTACCTATATGAATTAATCCCGAATTACGACTTACCCCCGACCGGCCGCCTCCTCCGCAGGCCCCCCCAACAAAGGCAAATTAAGTGCAGGACTGATCGTTACTATAGGTCTTGGACCAGTAACCCCTCAAGGTCGGGTCAACTGATCCACAACTTTTGATCGAGCACTGAATACTGTTGCTGTGTCTATTGGATGTTAATATCACAGGAGCAGAGCATCCCAAATTAAGTCCCATCATCATTTTGGATAGGAAAATACTTATCAACTGTGAGGTTTAGAAAGGCACTGCTACTCTAGAAATATTTTAAATCATGTGATAACTTTGTGTATTTTTGGAGACATATTTGGCGCGGAACGGTCAATCATGGAGGTAAGGTACACAAATGCACCTGTAAAAAAAAATCTAATCACATGACCCCCCATTTTCTTGGTTTTAACTTGTTGCTACTGGTATAAACTTGAAGCAGAATGCCAAGGAAGTTGCAGTTTTACGTTTCAAACAGGAGAAATAAGCCAGCAAATGTCGCTATTTTAACATGTAAATGCATTAGGCCTAGGTTACTGGTCCAAGACCTATACCCCAATATACAGGCTTTTGAGTCTGCATGTATATGCCTGTTTTTCTGTACACACACCTGAACCAAATGACATCTTTCACTATTTTTTCACATTTTCTAGGCACACAAGTGGTGCCAAGAGGAATTAGCATATTTGTTGGCCACATATGAGCCAAATACAATTGGGTGGAAATTATGGCAGGGTGGACCACTCTCTGCGGGGGGTCATTGCAGGTACAACTCAGCTGTGTTTGTCTTTTTTTTTACAAGACATATTTGCCAATACCAGTAAATTACTGCCATTGCCTTCCACTTTGTGTTAATTACATATTTTTGTAGTATTTCATATGACATGTTGATGTCAACATGGAGTGCCAAGCTGCACTGTCTATTGGTATTGGGAAGGGGGCACACACAAATGCAAGAGCTCTTGTTTCACACAATAAAAACAACTTTAACATCCAATCATTTCATTTTTTTTTCACGCACAACATTGTGCTTTATGATGACAAAAAATAAAGCTTGAACATGCAGATCACTATATATATAGGTCTTGGACCAGTAACCCCTCAAGGTCGGGTCAACTGATCCACAACTTTTGATCGAGCACTGAATACTGTTGCTGTGTCTATTGGATGTTAATATCACAGGAGCAGAGCATCCCAAATTAAGTCCCATCATCATTTTGGATAGGAAAATACTTATCAACTGTGAGGTTTAGAAAGGCACTGCTACTCTAGAAATATTTTAAATCATGTGATAACTTTGTGTATTTTTGGAGACATATTTGGCGCGGAACGGTCAATCATGGAGGTAAGGTACACAAATGCACCTGTAAAAAAAAATCTAATCACATGACCCCCCATTTTCTTGGTTTTAACTTGTTGCTACTGGTATAAACTTGAAGCAGAATGCCAAGGAAGTTGCAGTTTTACGTTTCAAACAGGAGAAATAAGCCAGCGAATGTCGCTATTTTAACATGTAAATGCATTAGGCCTAGGTTACTGGTCCAAGACCTATACCCCAATATACAGGCTTTTGAGTCTGCATGTATATGCCTGTTTTTCTGTACACACACCTGAACCAAATGACATCTTTCACTATTTTTTCACATTTTCTAGGCACACAAGTGGTGCCAAGAGGAATTAGCATATTTGTTGGCCACATATGAGCCAAATACAATTGGGTGGAAATTATGGCAGGGTGGACCACTCTCTGCGGGGGGTCATTGCAGGTACAACTCAGCTGTGTTTGTCTTTTTTTTTACAAGACATATTTGCCAATACCAGTAAATTACTGCCATTGCCTTCCACTTTGTGTTAATTACATATTTTTGTAGTATTTCATATGACATGTTGATGTCAACATGGAGTGCCAAGCTGCACTGTCTATTGGTATTGGGAAGGGGGCACACACAAATGCAAGAGCTCTTGTTTCACACAATAAAAACAACTTTAACATCCAATCATTTCATTTTTTTTTCACGCACAACATTGTGCTTTATGATGACAAAAAATAAAGCTTGAACATGCAGATCACTATATATATAGGTCTTGGACCAGTAACCCCTCAAGGTCGGGTCAACTGATCCACAACTTTTGATCGAGCACTGAATACTGTTGCTGTGTCTATTGGATGTTAATATCACAGGAGCAGAGCATCCCAAATTAAGTCCCATCATCATTTTGGATAGGAAAATACTTATCAACTGTGAGGTTTAGAAAGGCACTGCTACTCTAGAAATATTTTAAATCATGTGATAACTTTGTGTATTTTTGGAGACATATTTGGCGCGGAACGGTCAATCATGGAGGTAAGGTACACAAATGCACCTGTAAAAAAAAATCTAATCACATGACCCCCCATTTTCTTGGTTTTAACTTGTTGCTACTGGTATAAACTTGAAGCAGAATGCCAAGGAAGTTGCAGTTTTACGTTTCAAACAGGAGAAATAAGCCAGCGAATGTCGCTATTTTAACATGTAAATGCATTAGGCCTAGGTTACTGGTCCAAGACCTATACCCCAATATACAGGCTTTTGAGTCTGCATGTATATGCCTGTTTTTCTGTACACACACCTGAACCAAATGACATCTTTCACTATTTTTTCACATTTTCTAGGCACACAAGTGGTGCCAAGAGGAATTAGCATATTTGTTGGCCACATATGAGCCAAATACAATTGGGTGGAAATTATGGCAGGGTGGACCACTCTCTGCGGGGGGTCATTGCAGGTACAACTCAGCTGTGTTTGTCTTTTTTTTTACAAGACATATTTGCCAATACCAGTAAATTACTGCCATTGCCTTCCACTTTGTGTTAATTACATATTTTTGTAGTATTTCATATGACATGTTGATGTCAACATGGAGTGCCAAGCTGCACTGTCTATTGGTATTGGGAAGGGGGCACACACAAATGCAAGAGCTCTTGTTTCACACAATAAAAACAACTTTAACATCCAATCATTTCATTTTTTTTTCACGCACAACATTGTGCTTTATGATGACAAAAAATAAAGCTTGAACATGCAGATCACTATATATATAGGTCTTGGACCAGTAACCCCTCAAGGTCGGGTCAACTGATCCACAACTTTTGATCGAGCACTGAATACTGTTGCTGTGTCTATTGGATGTTAATATCACAGGAGCAGAGCATCCCAAATTAAGTCCCATCATCATTTTGGATAGGAAAATACTTATCAACTGTGAGGTTTAGAAAGGCACTGCTACTCTAGAAATATTTTAAATCATGTGATAACTTTGTGTATTTTTGGAGACATATTTGGCGCGGAACGGTCAATCATGGAGGTAAGGTACACAAATGCACCTGTAAAAAAAAATCTAATCACATGACCCCCCATTTTCTTGGTTTTAACTTGTTGCTACTGGTATAAACTTGAAGCAGAATGCCAAGGAAGTTGCAGTTTTACGTTTCAAACAGGAGAAATAAGCCAGCGAATGTCGCTATTTTAACATGTAAATGCATTAGGCCTAGGTTACTGGTCCAAGACCTATACCCCAATATACAGGCTTTTGAGTCTGCATGTATATGCCTGTTTTTCTGTACACACACCTGAACCAAATGACATCTTTCACTATTTTTTCACATTTTCTAGGCACACAAGTGGTGCCAAGAGGAATTAGCATATTTGTTGGCCACATATGAGCCAAATACAATTGGGTGGAAATTATGGCAGGGTGGACCACTCTCTGCGGGGGGTCATTGCAGGTACAACTCAGCTGTGTTTGTCTTTTTTTTTACAAGACATATTTGCCAATACCAGTAAATTACTGCCATTGCCTTCCACTTTGTGTTAATTACATATTTTTGTAGTATTTCATATGACATGTTGATGTCAACATGGAGTGCCAAGCTGCACTGTCTATTGGTATTGGGAAGGGGGCACACACAAATGCAAGAGCTCTTGTTTCACACAATAAAAACAACTTTAACATCCAATCATTTCATTTTTTTTTCACGCACAACATTGTGCTTTATGATGACAAAAAATAAAGCTTGAACATGCAGATCACTATATATATAGGTCTTGGACCAGTAACCCCTCAAGGTCGGGTCAACTGATCCACAACTTTTGATCGAGCACTGAATACTGTTGCTGTGTCTATTGGATGTTAATATCACAGGAGCAGAGCATCCCAAATTAAGTCCCATCATCATTTTGGATAGGAAAATACTTATCAACTGTGAGGTTTAGAAAGGCACTGCTACTCTAGAAATATTTTAAATCATGTGATAACTTTGTGTATTTTTGGAGACATATTTGGCGCGGAACGGTCAATCATGGAGGTAAGGTACACAAATGCACCTGTAAAAAAAAATCTAATCACATGACCCCCCATTTTCTTGGTTTTAACTTGTTGCTACTGGTATAAACTTGAAGCAGAATGCCAAGGAAGTTGCAGTTTTACGTTTCAAACAGGAGAAATAAGCCAGCGAATGTCGCTATTTTAACATGTAAATGCATTAGGCCTAGGTTACTGGTCCAAGACCTATACCCCAATATACAGGCTTTTGAGTCTGCATGTATATGCCTGTTTTTCTGTACACACACCTGAACCAAATGACATCTTTCACTATTTTTTCACATTTTCTAGGCACACAAGTGGTGCCAAGAGGAATTAGCATATTTGTTGGCCACATATGAGCCAAATACAATTGGGTGGAAATTATGGCAGGGTGGACCACTCTCTGCGGGGGGTCATTGCAGGTACAACTCAGCTGTGTTTGTCTTTTTTTTTACAAGACATATTTGCCAATACCAGTAAATTACTGCCATTGCCTTCCACTTTGTGTTAATTACATATTTTTGTAGTATTTCATATGACATGTTGATGTCAACATGGAGTGCCAAGCTGCACTGTCTATTGGTATTGGGAAGGGGGCACACACAAATGCAAGAGCTCTTGTTTCACACAATAAAAACAACTTTAACATCCAATCATTTCATTTTTTTTCACGCACAACATTGTGCTTTATGATGACAAAAAATAAAGCTTGAACATGCAGATCACTATATATATAGGTCTTGGACCAGTAACCCCTCAAGGTCGGGTCAACTGATCCACAACTTTTGATCGAGCACTGAATACTGTTGCTGTGTCTATTGGATGTTAATATCACAGGAGCAGAGCATCCCAAATTAAGTCCCATCATCATTTTGGATAGGAAAATACTTATCAACTGTGAGGTTTAGAAAGGCACTGCTACTCTAGAAATATTTTAAATCATGTGATAACTTTGTGTATTTTTGGAGACATATTTGGCGCGGAACGGTCAATCATGGAGGTAAGGTACACAAATGCACCTGTAAAAAAAAATCTAATCACATGACCCCCCATTTTCTTGGTTTTAACTTGTTGCTACTGGTATAAACTTGAAGCAGAATGCCAAGGAAGTTGCAGTTTTACGTTTCAAACAGGAGAAATAAGCCAGCGAATGTCGCTATTTTAACATGTAAATGCATTAGGCCTAGGTTACTGGTCCAAGACCTATACCCCAATATACAGGCTTTTGAGTCTGCATGTATATGCCTGTTTTTCTGTACACACACCTGAACCAAATGACATCTTTCACTATTTTTTCACATTTTCTAGGCACACAAGTGGTGCCAAGAGGAATTAGCATATTTGTTGGCCACATATGAGCCAAATACAATTGGGTGGAAATTATGGCAGGGTGGACCACTCTCTGCGGGGGGTCATTGCAGGTACAACTCAGCTGTGTTTGTCTTTTTTTTTACAAGACATATTTGCCAATACCAGTAAATTACTGCCATTGCCTTCCACTTTGTGTTAATTACATATTTTTGTAGTATTTCATATGACATGTTGATGTCAACATGGAGTGCCAAGCTGCACTGTCTATTGGTATTGGGAAGGGGGCACACACAAATGCAAGAGCTCTTGTTTCACACAATAAAAACAACTTTAACATCCAATCATTTCATTTTTTTTCACGCACAACATTGTGCTTTATGATGACAAAAAATAAAGCTTGAACATGCAGATCACTATATATATAGGTCTTGGACCAGTAACCCCTCAAGGTCGGGTCAACTGATCCACAACTTTTGATCGAGCACTGAATACTGTTGCTGTGTCTATTGGATGTTAATATCACAGGAGCAGAGCATCCCAAATTAAGTCCCATCATCATTTTGGATAGGAAAATACTTATCAACTGTGAGGTTTAGAAAGGCACTGCTACTCTAGAAATATTTTAAATCATGTGATAACTTTGTGTATTTTTGGAGACATATTTGGCGCGGAACGGTCAATCATGGAGGTAAGGTACACAAATGCACCTGTAAAAAAAAATCTAATCACATGACCCCCCATTTTCTTGGTTTTAACTTGTTGCTACTGGTATAAACTTGAAGCAGAATGCCAAGGAAGTTGCAGTTTTACGTTTCAAACAGGAGAAATAAGCCAGCGAATGTCGCTATTTTAACATGTAAATGCATTAGGCCTAGGTTACTGGTCCAAGACCTATACCCCAATATACAGGCTTTTGAGTCTGCATGTATATGCCTGTTTTTCTGTACACACACCTGAACCAAATGACATCTTTCACTATTTTTTCACATTTTCTAGGCACACAAGTGGTGCCAAGAGGAATTAGCATATTTGTTGGCCACATATGAGCCAAATACAATTGGGTGGAAATTATGGCAGGGTGGACCACTCTCTGCGGGGGGTCATTGCAGGTACAACTCAGCTGTGTTTGTCTTTTTTTTTACAAGACATATTTGCCAATACCAGTAAATTACTGCCATTGCCTTCCACTTTGTGTTAATTACATATTTTTGTAGTATTTCATATGACATGTTGATGTCAACATGGAGTGCCAAGCTGCACTGTCTATTGGTATTGGGAAGGGGGCACACACAAATGCAAGAGCTCTTGTTTCACACAATAAAAACAACTTTAACATCCAATCATTTCATTTTTTTTCACGCACAACATTGTGCTTTATGATGACAAAAAATAAAGCTTGAACATGCAGATCACTATATATATAGGTCTTGGACCAGTAACCCCTCAAGGTCGGGTCAACTGATCCACAACTTTTGATCGAGCACTGAATACTGTTGCTGTGTCTATTGGATGTTAATATCACAGGAGCAGAGCATCCCAAATTAAGTCCCATCATCATTTTGGATAGGAAAATACTTATCAACTGTGAGGTTTAGAAAGGCACTGCTACTCTAGAAATATTTTAAATCATGTGATAACTTTGTGTATTTTTGGAGACATATTTGGCGCGGAACGGTCAATCATGGAGGTAAGGTACACAAATGCACCTGTAAAAAAAAATCTAATCACATGACCCCCCATTTTCTTGGTTTTAACTTGTTGCTACTGGTATAAACTTGAAGCAGAATGCCAAGGAAGTTGCAGTTTTACGTTTCAAACAGGAGAAATAAGCCAGCGAATGTCGCTATTTTAACATGTAAATGCATTAGGCCTAGGTTACTGGTCCAAGACCTATAGTTCGTTTCTACCGTCCGCCATTCGCCTTTGGAACGACTTACCTGATGATGTCAAGCTTTCCCAAACACTTTCAATCTTCAAAGTAAAACTTGCCAAAGTTCTGTTCTTTCGCCATGAAATTCCAAATTACTTCGTGTTTGGTGATCGCTTTGCAAATATAACTCACACCCAGCTTCGCCTAGGGAGGTCTATACTTAATTCCCACTTATATGAAGTTAATATCCTGCCCTCTTCTGCCTGTTCATGCAACTACCTAAATGAAGACACGCGTCATTTTTTCCTGTTTTGCCCACTTTTTGAACAACCTAGACTTACACTCCTGAGGTCTGTTGCAAATGTGCTTGCTCCTGGTGTACATCCTAACTTATTAGTAAATCATGTCGGCGATAGACTTCTAGAAATTATGCTGTCTGGTAGTACCAGCCTTTCGGATGTGTCAAATATTGAAATTTTTTCAGCTGTTCAATTGTACATTACCCAGACCAGACGGTTCATTAACTGATAATTGGTACCTTCTGTTATACCTGATTGTATTCCAACTTGCAAACTGATTTGTACCGTCCTGTGTGTCTTGTATATTTATTGTGTGTTCTGTATGTCTGGAGAACCCCTCGATTAGTTATTTGTAATAGCTATTGGGTAATCCAGTTCCATTCTTGGAAATAAATACGTTTACATACATACAATGTAAAATGAAGACAGAGAATTAAATGCACTCTGGCTTAGACTCTGCTCCCCAAAACTGCATTCCGATTGGCTATTCATTATTTTCGTTGTAACATCATGATAGAAATGTATACTTCTTCTTTGCATAAAGTCATGAAACAGAATATACCGAAATTTGACAGTTTTCTGTTTATTTGATTACAGCCTACGTCATCTGCGAAGAATCATAAGTGACCTTGGCTTTACAAAAACAGGATAGAACTTGTTTGCAGGATGTGGTGGATGCACTATTTGCACGTGAGACTATTTGACCTACACTGTAAACTCGGCATGATATTTTCATAATTTATGCATCCACAGTTTAACCAATACGATTAGAATACTCGTTGCCTTATAATGAAGGGGTATATTAATTTTATGCTGCAAGTAAAAACAAGTCCCCAGTTTACAGACACTGTCAGTGACAAGTGCAGGAGCAATTAATAAAGCAGGTTTCATGGTCAATGATCTCACTTTCAGGAAACATTGCAATATTTCAATTTTATAATTATCTTTATCAGACATGAGACTGAATATATCTTGTGCTGTCCATTTTATTTGTTTTTATTTAAGTTTGGTCCTCTGTAAATCCTTCGAATTTTCAAGTTATGGAAACAAAAATATCAGATTCGTATTATTCATTAAAAGACCTTTCCAGTGATATATAATATGTCATATTTGATTCCCTTGTTTCTAGTTTAAAATACTGCATCCCTACTGTAGCCTATCTACACCACCATTAACGATCTACCGGCAAACCATTGAACCTTTCACCGGCACGCGCAGACAACTGAATTCGCGATGGCCAAATGAAATGTTGAAAAAGTCATAACTTTTGAGTGCTTTGACCGATTTTTGTAAAATAAAGACTGAATTAAAGCTCTAGTTGCACACAATTTGAAAATATAGGCTTTATAAGGATGTACACGTAATATTATAAGACCAGAAGACCAAAACAATTCGCCGTTTCAATACACAAGTCACTGTGTGGAAAATGATTTTTTTTTTTTTTTTTTTTTTTTTACACAAAAGTTTGATCTTTTATAAATCTAAAAATCTACGAGCTATGGAAATAAAAATATCAACTGCGTATTACCCCTTAGTAGAGCTTTCCAATGATATATAACATCATATATGTTTATTGTTTAAAGTTGATAAAAAAATCACCTCATCACTACTAAGGGTATGCACGGTGCAGCTACCGGTGAAAGATGGCCCCTTTCCCCGGCAAACACATTTCTGATACAAGACCCAATTCCCTTGTCGCATGCAATATTTTATGAAGTTATAAATCTCGAATGGTTTGGTCGATTTTCATCAAATAAAGACCAAATTAAAGCCCTTTTTATATACAATACGAATATTAAACATTAAATATGATTTACATAAGAGATGTGCTTGTGTTTAGCGGGTAAGCGTCGATACTCTTGTCGGGGCAAGGTGTGAACATCAACACGCAAGCCGCGGCAGTAAACAAACATCTTCCGTGTCGTACCATTTTTTTCGGAAGCTATAACTTCTGAGCGAGTCGTTTAAACCTGTTGAAGGAAATTAGAGATATTGTCGCACCAGGGGTTCGCTCAAGCTTAATGGTCCATGTAGCTAGTGAACGCTTGGTGGAAATTCTGTTATATGGCAACACAGACTTTACACTTGAAGTTAACCAACAAATTTTTCAAATGTACAAAAATTCATAATCAATACTCGGAGGTTTCACTTTTAAGGTCTGGTGTGTCATATGTTGCTGAAACTAATTTGAATCGTTAATAGATGGGTTATTTGTACATTTTATGTGAGGTATAAACTTGACGATGTATGCTTTATTGTGATATATAGGACTGTAATGCTTTCCATTTAACATATATCTTTCATTGTACTTGTCCCGTGCGTCTTGTACATAGACCATGTGTTGTGTTGTATGTCTGGAGAGCCTCCAGATTAGTAATTTTGTACTACCTAGGCAATCCAGGTAAAGTAAATATGTTTATAATAATAATCAATAATCAACATTTCACTTTTATTCCAAGCCTTCGGCCTGGGGTATTTCCTATCAGATCTACAATTCACTTTTATTCCAGGCCCCACCTTTGGGTTTCTTCTTTGTTTTGATTATTTGCGTGTGGATCCTGAAATTTATTTGTTTGTTTTTGTGAGTTTTGTTTTGGGATGCTGTTAATTTGGTATAGCCGGTCATTATCTGCGCACGTGCTCTTTGAGCGTGAGAGCTGGTGAAAACTGGTAAGGGACTTAGGGCGGAGTCAGTGTTGTCAATCGAGGGGGCAACATAACTGACTTGTCCATACATTGTTGGGGAGACTTGCTCACACACATTTACACAACAAATATACATTGTTAGCCACAAAGTTTCATATTGTTAGGCAACTCTTTATGCTAAAAATATACCTGTTAGGGTTTAAAATGTGATGATGACTGACATAATGACATGGATCAACAAATTTCTTTGTCCACTATAGCCGTCTGTATGGGTATTTACGCTGGACTGCTCTGATGAGAGAGATACAAATCCTGTACATAACGAACCGCAACTTTGACAGTGAGAATGCGGTTAAAAGTCATTTTCACGACCAAGAATCTATTTTTCTTTTAGTATAAACATATTTATTTTCTCTGGATTGCCTAATAGTACACAAAGACTAATCTGGAGGCTCTCCAGTACATAAAAGGACGCACAGGAATATATACAATACACACTGGACGAGAACAGAAGACTAAATTCACGGCTTGTACACGAATAATACAATTGATGCCAGATAGTGGAGACTTATAATTAGATCATATACTAAATTAGTAGATGAAACGTCTAGATTCTGATAAGAATGTCTGAACAGCCTCAAAGATGAATACATTATCAGTGTCTGGCAAGTCCTCACTACCTTTCAAGAGAATATTTAGTAAAATGTCACTAGAGCACTGAACTATTAAAGTCGGATTTACACCTGGAGCGAGTAAGTGACACACAGTGTTCAGTAGACGGACCCTTTGCACAGTGAACTTGGGGCAGAACAAAAGGTAATGTTTCGTATCTTCAGTGGTATGAGAGCATGCACACGTTGAGGCTGGAAGGATATTGACATGATGTAGATGGGCGTTTAAAACAGAGAAGTTAAGACGTAACTGCGTGTGGCATATGTTCAGAAAACGAATTCCATGTTTAAAGTATGTGGGCTTTTTGTCAACACTTAAGAGTAATAGATTTAATTTAGATTTAAACTGCGGCAGGGAATTGGTGAGACGAGTATCAACCGGGAGGTTGTTCCATAATTTGATAGCAGACGGGAGAAATGAATCGCCGAAGCGATTGGTGGTGAACCTAATTTGGCGTAATTCAGTACGATTTCTCAAAAGGCGCCCAGTAGTGAATGCAACGTCACGAGGAACGAGATCATGTAGGTATTGAGGAGTTAACCTATTGTACATTTTAAAGAAAAGAATAAGTTTAAAGTATTTCCTCCGATTTGCCAGAGTTTGCCATTCAAGCTCTTCGAGAAGTAAGACACGTGGAGTGTATCTAGTTGCGCCAAGGCAGATCCTGGCTGCCTCATACTGAACAGCTTCTATAGATTGTGACAGGTTTTCAGTGCAATTGTCAAACAAGACACACCCATATTCGAGGATAGGACGAATCATTGTACTGTACAGCCGTATGAGTGTTTGGCGGGAGAGTTTATATTTGAGTCTGCGTAAAAGAGCAAGCCGTTGGCTGGCTTTATTAACAATACGAGTTATATGCTGGTGCCATGACAAGTTACTTGAGAGTGTAACTCCAAGGTGAGTATGTAGAGTGGCCTCAGGTATCGGTGTGTTTCCAAGAAGTAGGGGAGGATGATCTGGCTTATGTCGTTTAGCTGAGAAGGTCATTGAGATGGATTTTATGGCATTAAATGTCATACGCCAGAGCTTGCCCCAACGATGAATTTGTATAAGATTATAATTAAGGTTTTCAGCTGTGGCAATTGGTTCGTGGACAATTTCAAGAATACTGGTATCATCTGCGAATAAACGGATGTCACAGGTGATGTTGACAGTGATGTCGTTAATGTAAACGAGGAAAAGTAGGGGACCAAGGATCGAACCTTGGGGCACTCCAGCCTCTATAGGGAGCCAAGGTGAGGTCTGTCCTCCAATAGTAACACGTTGAAGTCGGTTTGAGAGATAGCTTTCTATAAATAGTAACACAGGATCTTCAAACCCCAATTGTTTCAGTTTAAAAAGTAGACCAGCGTGCCAGACTCTGTCAAAGGCCTTGGATATGTCCAGAAAAACCATACGGGCCTCATGGCCCAACTCAAGGCCACTGTAAATAGTATGAAGTATGCTAACAAGTTGATTTATGGTGGAATCGTTTTTCTTAAAGCCAGAGTTTTTAGCAGAAAGTAAATTGTTAGAGGTTAGATACTCATAGAAAACGTTATAAACTAGACGCTCAAGTACTTTAGAGACATTACAGAGGAGTGAAATAGGCCTATAATTTTCGTTTGACTGTTTGTTACTTTTCTTAAAAACGGGGCACACGTTGGACCTCTTCCAGGGATCTGGAAAATATGAGTTGGATAAGCAGAGATTGAACAGATCAGTGAGAGAACGTGAGATTGAGGGGGCACAGTATTTAAGAAGGGTGTTGCCTATACCGTCAGGACCACAAGCAGAACTGGTTTTCAGAGATTTTAAAATCTTTTCCACATCATTTACTTGCACTTGAAATATAGACAGGCGAGCCTCAGTTTGGAAGGCAAGGTCGGGCAAAGGCAAAGGATTGTCATCATGCGGAGTCTTACACTGATCAGCAAAATACTTGTTGAAGGTCACTGACTTCTCAATATCAGAAGAAATATTCCTTCCACCGTCAATAAGAGTTGGTATGTTTTGATAAAGTTTGTGACCGAGAATGGATTTGCTAAGGTTCCACCACCTTTTAGAGTTTATCTCTCTTGAGTCTAGTTCAGATCGGAGTTTGGTAAAGTAAAGACGAATGGAGTTTTTAATAGCGTTGACTGTAAAGTTACGTTTTCGTTTGTATAACTGAAAGAGGCGTTCAATATTTTGAGTAGTGAGGAGTGTGTGAGGCCGAGGCTTTTGTGTCTGGCATTTATATCTGTTCCACGCGCGATTGCGCTGCCTTATTAGCCTCTTGATAATAAAGTTGATCCAGGGCTTGTCCCTGGGTCGAATAGTGACCACGCGGAACGGAATAAACTGTTTACACGTGTCAATAAATAGGTCTGACCAGTATGACACAGTGTCACTTATGGAGTCAAAAACTGTGAAACCAGTTTCCCAAGGAGCATCAGGGAGTACAGTGTTCAAGTTGACAAAATCAGCCCTCTTGAAGTTCCAGACAGAGCGTTTAAAGGGGCGATCCTTGTAATGATTCACAGAAAAAGAGCAAAAGACGACAGAATGACCAGAAGAGGATATAGGAGGAAGTGTGCCGGAGTTAAGGATATAACCAGGGGAGTCAGTTATCATGAGGCCTAGTAGGTTTGCAGAGTACTCCGACACACGAGTAGGTTCGGATATGAGCTGATGCAGGTTGTTTTGAGCCAACAGATCAAAGAGGCGCTGTCCGAGTTCACTGTCGGTGTGGGGAGAATCCCAGCTTACACAGCGATCGTTAAAATCACCTGTTATTAGGAGTATTTTAGGGTTAAGTTCGATAGCAGTCGAAATGGAGTGAGATAAATTGTCCAGAAAAAGGTCTCTCTCTGCGGCAGATTGGCCTGGTGGACGATAATAAACACCTAGAATCAGTTTACCAGAAGGGACAGTAATTTCAGCCCAGATACATTCACTACTGGGAGTTTCCAGCTCCGCACATCGTCTGACAGGTAGATTGTCTTTTACATACAGGGCAACCCCTCCCCCTAAACCAGTTTCACGATCCTTACGTAGCGGGGTTTGAAAGCCTTCAATTGCCAATAAAGCATCAGGGTAGGAAGTATCGAGCCATGTTTCAGATAAAGAAATGACTTCCAATTTTTCAGACTCCGCCAAAATACTTATTTCTTCGAGTTTACCATCAGATTTTAAGCTACGTACGTTTGCATGGCACACAGAAAACTTATTAAGAACAATATTATATTTTCTTTTCCCATGTGCTTTAAAGTAGCTTATGACTGATGAAATGGACATTATTATCATAAATTATCACTCTTTGCATAAAAATTATCCTGAAATTTACTTATGTGATTCTCAAATCATAAGGGTCCTCTTTCCTTTAAATGATATTATGTTGATATTTCATTCAACTCTTTTGCTCACATATTTGCATTGTCTAGTGTCCATTTTGTGTGTCTTTCCTTGATAATTGTTCTTCTTCATGCTTTATGAATTCTGATTATATCTACACCACGCAGGCCTTTTGATAGGTAGATCACCTGCATGTACTATCAAAAGCTAATCAGGATCGTGGGGTGCCACGTCAATTGACAATAAAGCGCAGTCCTTCACATAACACATGCCCCTCAAACAGATGGTTGTTTAGATATTTGCATTGTCTGGTGTCCATTTTGTGTGTCTTTCCTTGATAATTGTTCTTCTTCATGCTTTATGAATTTTGATTATATCTACACCACGCAGGCCTTTTGATAGGTAGATCACCTGCATGTACTATTAAAAGCTAATCAGGATCGTGGGGTGCCACGTCAATCGACAATAAAGCGCAGTCCTTCACATAACACATGCCCCTCAAACAGATGGTTGTTTAGATATTTGCATTGTCTAGTGTCCATTTTGTGTGTCTTTCCTTGATAATTGTTCTTCATGCTTTATGAATTCTGATTATATCTACACCTGCGTTACTCGGTGAATCTCCCTGAAAGCGTCTGTGGATACCCATTCAATGTATGCTAAGTGTTACCCGAAAACCAGCGCTAAAACCCCAAGTTATGATCGTCAACATCTCTCCAATTTTTTATTCAGTAGCAGAATTTGGCAAAAATGATGCTGCCTTCTGAAATATTTTGTTGATTTGCGGTCGACAACATGGATATAATTTTGGATAAAAATGTCTAATTTTGCATGGGACCATATGTGATGTGGAACGTGTTTTCACAGGGCCCGCTCATTTATATAACAACATGGGCCGGCTGATAAGCAGCTTATGACGCGTTGGCGGATCCGAGAATACAGAAAAATGAACAAGATATATTACACAATAATATGTATGTATTGAAAATGTTTTGGAAATTTTGTTTCATTGTAAGCTTTATTAGTCCTGTCGCTGACTATATAACATTAATTATATTAATTTTTACAGCATATGAAATCTTAAAGATTGTTTATTTATCAAATATTTATAGGAGTCCCATCTCCTGACACTCTGGTATTCCAAGAAAAATGACTTTCTATGACAGCCATTTGTCAGATGGTATTCTCAGATTTAGTTAATTATGTATGAACTCTTTTGTCGGCACCCTTAGACCACCTGTGATTTATCAGCTATTTCTAGACTGTCAAATATCATTAACATATGACTAATCAAAGCCAGACATTATACCGGCGGATCTCTTCCTAGCTAATTTAATTAACTCGGCTGTCAATCACAAAACAATACAGTGAGATTCAATATATATTCCAGGCCTTCGGCCTGTTTAGGATGGAGGGGTGCTTTGCAGAATGGGACGAGACAGCAGACAAATATTTCAAAGATGCCAAGAGTAAAATATCAGCTGTGCAGGTAGGGAAAGCTTTGGACAGAATAATGTATGAACTAAAGATTCATGTGAATATGAGTGCATCGGATTTATTGACTGAAGTATTGAATGTTGGTATGAGAGAAGACATCGTGAAAAAAGAACTGACAAATGAAACACAAGATATTAGAGTTGACTTTTATGTATTATTTACTGAACCATGTCCTAATCTGAGAGAATTTACAATTGTGAATGTTTAGAAGTCTATTAATAGAAAAGTTTCATAGATAAAAGAAAGTATATGATGTAAATTTATAGTTTGGTGTGAATGTATGTTAGTATTTGTGTGAATAAAATGACTGAAATGAAATTTTACCTTGTTTATATATTTTGTAACTCCCTAATGCTGTTTTTATGATGTTTTGCTTGCTGTTTTATGTTGTTGTATGTGTTGTTATGCTGTTTTGTGTGCTGTTTTATGCTGTTGTGTGTGGTGTTGTGCTGTTTTGTGTGCTGTTTTATGCTGTTTGTGGTGTTGTGCTGTTTTGTGTGCTGTTGTGCTGTTGTATGCTGTTTTGTGTGCTGTTTTATGCTGTTTTGTGTGCTGTTCTGTGTGCTGTTTTATGCTGTTGTGTGTGGTGTTGTGCTGTTTTGTGTGCTGTTTTATGCTATTTTGTGTGCTGTTGTGCTGTTTTGTGTGCTGTTTTATGCTGTTTTGTGTGCTGTTGTGCTGTTTTGTGTGCTGTTTTATGCTGTTTTGTGTGCTGTTGTGCTGTTTTGTGTGCTGTTTATGCTGCTTTGTGTGCTGTTGTGCTGGTCTGTGCTGGTCAAATGCTGGTGAAATGCTGGTGTGTGCTGGTCAAATGCTGGTGTGTGCTGGTGAAATGCTGGTGAAATGCTGGTGTCTGCTGGTCAAATGCTGGTGTGTGCTGGTGAAATGCTGGTGTGTGCTGGTCAAATGCTGGTGTGTGCTGGTCAAATGCTGGTGTGTGCTGGTCAAATGCTGGTCAAATGCTGGTGTGTGCTGGTCAAATGCTGGTGTGTGCTGGTCAAATGCTGGTGTGTGCTGGTGAAATGCTGGTGTGTGCTGGTCAAATGCTGGTGTGTGCTGGTGAAATGCTGGTGTGTACTGGTGAAATGCTAGTGTGTGCTGGTGAAATGCTGGTGTGTGCTGGTCTAATGCTGTTGTGTGCTGGTCAAATGCTGTTGTATGCTGCTCCTCTG
>CAXHWN010000782.1:723414-816781 GCA_964020975.1 Hermodice carunculata | reverse complement strand
CGTCATCGTCCATAAAGTTCCAATAGAGTTAGAATTTGACCAAGGTCGATGGAGTAATGATTTCCAATATATTCAGATAAATAGTTAGCTTTCCTTGTGACGTAACCTGAGGTATCGGCGTGAGAAAAGGGAAAACACCGTAACTAATTATAGCATAAACCTTGGACCTTCACAGACCTCTCCGAAATGTACGACACAATGGGCCATATTGTACATAATACGAGCGTGACATTTAAGGAAATACGACCTGTTATCGTGTTCTTTGTAAATTACGTTGTGATGTAGACCTAACTCCGAATCTAAAAGAGAAAGATGAAATGGTTTCATATGCAGTGTTGAAACACGTCAAGTGATAATTCGGTACCTGTCTGGGCTAAATGAAGTACACTGTATCTGTCTGAGCTATATGAAGTGTCTGCCCGGGCTATATGAAGTGTCTGCCCGGGCTATATGAAGTGTCTGTCTACGCTATATGAAATATTTGTCTCACATGTATGAAATATTATACCATGGACATACGTCTGGCTCTGGAGCTGAAAGCCATGGACGCGTAAAGGTATAATTTAAATGTCTGCTCATGGGGATTTTTTCTCTATATTTGTACAGGGTGAATGTGTCTCGCAACGACGGATTGGTGAAGAAGAGGGCGGGTGCTTACTCCGTCCTGACTCTGCAGCTTTCCGACCTAAAGCAAGACGACTCGGGCGTTTATATCTGTACAGCCAGCGGCGGCAATGCTACGGCCTTCAGATCCATTTCCATTAAGGTTCACTCATCAGGTAAGGGCAGCCAGCAAATAGGATGTTGTTTAGGGATCCCGCGGTAGCTCTATATAGGCTTTATGCAAAGTGGTTATAAGGGCACTCTTAGCCAATATAGGTCCTATTGCAAAGTGGTTACAGAGGACACTATAAGCCAATATAGGTCCTACTGCAAAGTGGCTACAGAGGACACTATTTAAGAATTAAACTTCTTCTCTAGTATAATTACGGGCGCATGGTTGCAGTTTGTGTGACAGGCATTTCTGATGACGCGCGGTAGCGCGTCATCAAAGAAATGCCTGTCACACAAACTGCAACCATGCGCCCGTAATTATACTAGAGAGGAAGTTTAATTCTTATATTTACATTTAACATCACTTTCTATTGACATAAGAGTAAGTATTATCATTGATAGTTGATTTAAAATCGTTTTTAGCTTGTTAATTTACAAAAAAAACGCCTTTTTGTTTACTAGTGGGAGGAGCCAAGTAGGCGGGGCTACTACATCAGCCATCAGTTGTCAAGGCAACTCCTGGAACACAAAACTAGGAAAAAATAGTTCCGAATAACACAACAACTTTATTTCAATAAAGCTTGCAAAACCAGTAAAAGAAAACATTTAGGCAAGTTTTGACGAGTAGATATGCAATTCTTGATCATCTGATACCGTCTTCCCATCATGCTTAGGCCTATAAATCAAACGCTTCGGCAGTACTTTCGGCGAAAGCTTAAATAATGACAAAGTGCGTTAAGAGGATATTATTGCGCAGCATGTTGGTTGCACGAGATGCTCTAGTGTAACCATTGCCTCATGAACTACACTACCGTTCCTATTCTTTCAATGCTAACAAAAATAACAAATGTAAATATAAGCCAATATAGGTCCGACTGCAAAGTGGTTACAGAGGACACTATAAGCCAATATAGGTCCTACTGCAAGGTGGTTACAGAGAACACTATAAACCAATATATGTCCTACTGGAAAGTGGTTACTGAGAACACTGTAGACCCACTTAGGTCTTACTGCAAGGTGCCCACAGAGGACACTATAGGGCGACAGGTCCTACTGAAAAGTGTTTACAGAGAACACTATAGACCTACTTAGGTTTTACTGCAAGGTGCCCACAGAGGACACTATAGGGCGACAGGTCCTACTGAAAAGTGTTTACAGAGGACACTATAGGCCTATATCAGTCCTCCTGCACAAGAGTTACAGAGGGCACTATAGGACTATGTAGGTCCTACTGCAAATTGGTTACAGAGGACACTATGGGCCTATATCAGTCCTCCTGCATAAGGGTTACAGAGGGCACTATAGGACTATGTAGGTCCTACTGCAAATTGGTTACAGAGGACACTATAGGCCCACATAGGTCCTACAGCGAAGTGGTTACAAAGGACACTAAGGGCCTACATAGTTCCCACCCCAAAGTGCTTACAAGGGACACTAAGGGCCTACATAGTTCCCACCCTAAAGTGGTTACAAGGGACACTAAGGACCTACATAGTTCCCACCCCAAAGTGGTTACAAAGGACACTAAGGGCGTACATAGTTCCCACCCTAAAGTGGTTAAAAGGGACACTAGGGGCCTACATAGTTCCCACTTCAAAGTGGTTTCAAGGAACCTTTTTGGCCTACAGAGGTCCTACCGGAAGGTGGTTACACAGGACACTTGTGGCCTACATAAGTCCTACTGCAAAGTGGTTACTGAGGACATTATAGGCCTACGGATGCCTTATCGCAGAGTGGTTACAGGTTATACAATAGGCCAATAGAGGCCCTACCGCAAAGTGGGTACAGAAGACACCATAGGCCTACAGAGGGCCTAATGGATAGTGCTCATGCAGCCAATAATAGGGCTACATAAGTCAAAAAGGTATTTCTAGAGACCACACTACGCCTATCTAGGTCTCACCACATAGTGCTTTAGAACCCAACGAAGGGATCAAGATGGTGGTACCCCCGGGTGGTACCATACAGTGTTTAGGTAGCCAATCTTGGGTTCACGTGGTTCAGACCACTGTAACATGAGTACACTGATCGGCCCACACTTGGTGCGCGCCGACGGTGAAGCCACGGACCTGGCAGCTCCTGAAGCAGATCAAGATAGCTATCTTGTATAGAAAACAAGTCAAAGCGATTATGGTATTTGGATGATCTTCATTCCTGGGGAAAAGTTAAAACTTGTCTGATAACCATCAGTAAACACAGATTATGCATGCGGAGTGAAAAATAATGATTAGGAGGAAGAAAGTAACAAGTTTGCAAGAATCAAGTTAGCAATTTCGACAAATAAAATTTCCAATAACTGCACCAGAGATAAAGGTACGTTTCTCTTATCAGAACTGTATACACGGTTATTATAGCCCCCTAGTGTGGTAAATGTGAAACAATAAGGCGTAGCAGGGATTAAAGAATACCTGTGACAGACCAGCTGTAAATTCAAATGACACGAAGGAAGGCAGCAAATCAGCAGCTAAAACCATGTGAAGAAACGTTGTTTAGCCAGCTAGCACTAAACTGTGTTAATTTATTTCATGATAAAAGCTTGCTGAAAATACTTAGAACTTGAAGGCGTTAGTCTGGACAGCCGAGGGTCAAAGGTCAGATACCTGTAGTACATCAACAATACTCAAAATTATTCCTTTGCAAGAATGAACCCGTTTTTACACATCGATGTTCAGACTTAGATATAATTGCTCCAAACCCGGCAAAGAAGTTCCCCATTGCCACTCATCGTGCTCATCACATATGCAACTACAGTCAGGAAAGGCCTAGTCAGAGAAATGATGAGCTTTTGCAACAACAAATTAAATGTGTTAAAATATAACAAGCATCTCACTTGAAAGAAACTATAAATTTTGAAGTAAAAATTGATAGAAATGATAAGATTAAGCGATTGAAAAGGCAAGCGTAGAAGCTTTTGCAACAACAGAACAATGACACATAAATAAACGTACCTATTAAAATCACAAATGAAGTAAGAAAGAATGAAGACAGGGTCATGATGAGACAGATTTCAGTTTGACACAACTCAAGCGATGGGTTGTCAACTAGCATACATTGCCGGAGAAAAGCTTGAATTAGGCCATTGGCCCTGAAAATATACCAGTGGCCGATTGCATCACTGCGACAGAAGCTTATTCGGCAAATTCAATCCCAACCCACCCATGGGATGAGTGAAAACTAAAACAGCCAAAATCTCAGCCTCCACAGAACGACGGAATAAGACTGACCAATGAGAGAACTACAGTTGTAGACATTATGACAATGTGACCAGCAGACATGGAGAGAGTACCAGTTATGAAAATGTGACCAGCAGACATGGAGACAGTACCAGTCATGACAATGTGACCAGCAGACATGGAGAGAGTACCAGTTATGTAAGTGATGTCTGTGTGGAAAAAAATTACAACCTGTTGGCAGATTAAGACACATTTGAGCGATTGCAACATGGCCCCACTTCTTCATTTAAAAGAAAACTGATCCCATAAATGTCCAAATATGAGAAAAGGAGAATCAAATAGATGACTACCAGTGCAAAAGATTTTGCCAAGCATGACAACAGACTCTTCGAATTTAGCACACTACAAAATATACAACCACAGATACAATTAGGCCTAGTCCAATGCTGGACTATACTGTGAGCATGGACCATGAGGCATTAAGACTGATGGTTGACTATACGGAGAGCATTGCCCACAAGACATCAAGACCGAATAGTGGAGTAAACAGGGAACATCGCTTATGAGACATTAAGACCGACAGGGGATTATGCAGGTAGAATAGCCTGTGAAACCTCAAGACCAATAGTGGTCTTTACAGTAGGCATTGCCTATGAAACCGGCAGACAAATTATGGGCTTTACGGGGAAGTATACCACGAAACCATTGGTGCAGCGGTGGGAAGCCCCGTGTCTCCAATTGTAAGTAACCTTTATATGGTGTAGTTTGAGCATGACGCCTTTTGGCCAAAACAAACAGATGCAAAACTGATGATATAGAAACGATACTTAAAAGACATATTTGAAATCCTCATCGAAAATAAGGTACATACCTTTACTGTATATAACCCAGTTGATAAGACTGGAAACACCAATTTCACTCATGATATGGGAAATGAAAGATCACCACCGGCCGACGCTTATCACGTGAGACGAAGAGGGCGATATTAATACAATTGTATACAGAAAATAATCACACAGACAAATATTTGAGCTAAACTCACATTTCGCTCTACGTTAAAATTGAGGTGTAGCCACACCACTGTTTGACCAGACACACATTAAAAGCGAAAGACAGGGACACAGCAAGGGAGATAAAGACAGGAAGCTGCAAGAAGCGCTGTCACAAAATCTACTAAGATCTGAATATAAAGAAATCCAGATTTACCATACCCTATGTGAAGGCCATAGGGTGAAGAGGCAGCATTTAAGCATTATGATACAGATACTGCAATTAAACCATTACAAACTGTCAAGAAAGAACAAATATGTACATTCAATCTAACTTTTAGCATTGCAAGTATAGGAGAGAGGCTGGTGTGTTATGAGACCATAACACATTAGCCTTGCGTGTTATGGAACCATAACACAGGTGTCCCGCCCACTTTCCAATAAGCCACACCTACCTGGGTTTCCGGAACTTAACACTTGAACATGCTCGGCGAATCAGTTTTTGATCGTTTCTCTTAATTCTATGTATTAAGTTTCTAAATTTCGTGTAATTGAGCAGAAAAATTAAGAGGGAAATGTAAATATAAGCAAAGAGGGTCGCTTTTGTGTGTGTTGTGGCATAATGACACAAGTGATTAAAGCTGGCATCGGGCGAGGCGCACTAGCGTGCGCCACGCCCACGATGTCAGCTTCGATCACGCGCGTCATTATGCCATAACACACACAAAATCGACCCTCATTTCTTAAATGGATACAAACAGTATTTTAAAGGCCCAGCAGGTTACAGAATTAGTATTTAAACAATATGACATAGGTGCAGCAATGGGACCATTGAATACTACCAAGAATTAGTTAGTGGATCCGCATTGCACGCCAAAGGCCCAAGAGAGGCTACAGAACCAGTATTTGAACAGTATGACATAGATCCACCAATGAGAGTATTGAATCCATTCAATGGATGAATATTCTAAACACATTAGATTATACCTTGTTAACTAATATTCAATAACTTGCAGCTTGATATTCCCAAGGTATTTCTGCATTTTCTTTACTAGTAATGATATAAAGTTTTATAAGCCCGCTCTGGGTGGCCCAGTGGCAGCAGAGGTAAATCCTCACTGGGGTCATTCTGACTTACTTTTTTAAACTTATGTTGTTTTGCTACAATGTCAAGACTCTTTATCACCATATTTCGGCAGAATGCATGTAAAGTAAACGGAATATGGACAGCTTATTTATATACTTTTGACATCCTGTGCGCATAAATGTACATACTGTTAAATAAATAGTTATGAGTACTATCACGAAAAATGAGTGGATCCAAAGGATAAACGTCCAGCAGAGTATGTGGAATGGAAAGTTCAATCAAAACGACAGGAAAACTGCGACAAGTGATGTTAGAGCAAACTGCGACAAGTGGTGTTAGAGCAAACTAAATCAGCAATCACAGACCACGCAGTAACAAAAATCAATCATTAAATCAATCGCGAGGACGTGGATATCAAACAAAGAAACAGATTTGTAAAATCATAATTATCTTAAATGATAATCGAAGCTCTCTTGATTCGTCTAATTTGCAGTTTGGTTTCAAGCCAGGCAGTTCCACAACTCAGTGTACTTTCGTAGTATCTGAATGTTTTAACTATTACTTGAAGCATGGGTCGAATACTCATGTAGTATTCCTCGACGCTAGTAAAGCTTTCGACAGAGTCGAATATTTGAAACTATTTTCTCTCTTGATACACAAAGGACTCAATCCCATTGTAATCAGGTTATTATTGAATAGGTACACGAATCAAAATGTCAAATTCAAATGGGGAAATGAAGAATCCAGATCTTTCAGTTGTTCCAATGGTGTAAAGCAGGTTGGAGTGCTTTCCCGGATTCTTTTCGGAGTCTATACTGACGAATTGGTGACGAGATTGAGAGATTCAGGTTTTGGTTGTCATATTGGAAATATGTTTGCCGGAGCTGTAGCATATGCTGATAATATCGCTTTACTTGCCCCTACCACAACATCCATGTCTAAATTACTTAGCATCTGCACATTATATTCAGAGGAATATAAGATCTTTTTTAACTCTGTTAAGTCTAAATCAGTATTCTTCAATTCTGATAAAATATCACGAAGCCATTCTTCTATTCAATTCAATGGAGAAAATATTGAACAAGTCAATTCCTACAAACATCTAGTACGCATGTTGCTGAAGAAAATATTCGAAATTATATAAGGATTTTCAATAACGAAATGCTCATGTCCCAGTTCAAATATATCTGTTCAACGACAAGGTATAAGCTGTTCAAAAGCTATTGTATGTCACTTTTCGGCTCTCAGTTATGGGATTTCTCCGGTAAAGCGGTTGAGCTTTTTTACACTGCCTGGCTTAAGGCCATCAGGGTTTTATTGAAACTACCGCCCCCCTGTCATAATAGACCCGTGCATCTAATATGTGACGATCATGATATCGAAGTACAACTGCATATGCTTTTTCTTAAATTTTTGTACAGTTTATACCATGGCAAATACACAATAGTATGCTCCTTCACTAAACAGGTAATCGGAGGCAGTCGATCGTCGGTATGTAACTCACTGAATTATATTTCGTCTAAGTATGGTCTATCAAAACAGAATTTCCATTCCTATGTATTGCCAGAATTACTATTTATGTTGCGTAATTTTCACCTGGAGCCCCATGATTTGACCTCAACTTCCAATATGATTGGATTAGTGTGTGCGATTAGGGATGGGAATTTGCAATCAAATATGAGCAAAAATGAATGTTGTGATATGCTTGATTACCTTTGTACTAACTGAACCTGTGAATGTCTTATGAACTGTCTGGCTTTTCGTTAATGACTTTTGATTAGTGTTATCTCTTTTTTTTTTTTTGCTTCTGGATGTACTGCGACATTTGTACGAAATAAAGATTTAATAATAATAATGATAATAATAATAATAATAATAATAATAATAATAATAATAATAATAATAATAATAATAATAATACTAATAATAATAATAATAATAATAATAATAATAATAATAATAATAATAATAATAATAATGATAAAGAAGTGATTTGGATAAATTAAATGCACAGATACAACAACAGGCACGAGGCAGAGTTTCTTTGCCAAAAATATATACACAATTATGACAGCTCCGTTGGTGTAGTAGATTCAGAGCAAGAGACCCAGACATAAACTTTACTGTTACAGACCAGCCTCAAATTTCAATCAAAAAGGGAAAGGTCAGAATTAGCTTTTAGGTGTGCATTCGCCCCAATACACAACTGAATACACAAACATTTGGAAGGCTAGAGCTGTGTATTCCCATTAGTTTGTATTTTAAAGCAACCTCAAAACAGTCACTTTTGTAACTGTGGTTATATGCTTTTTGTGAGGTATTTAGTTATGCATCTAGGTTTAGTGTATGAAATTTGGTGTTTCTATGTACAGTAGTTTTCAAGTTATTAAGTAGCAAATTACAATGTAAAGTAATGGGAATACACAACCCTAGCCCGTCACTGACTGCAGTACCCTCTTTTAGGCAGTTCTGAACCTTCTGTTCTTGCCCTTGCCTATGCCTTTTGGGCCAGGAAGGTTGGCAGACGAAGCCGTCTAAAGGAAAGTATGTCGGCTGTGTAGCACCAAATCTATCTGAAAAAATGCCTGAATTGAACCCAGGCCAAGCATGTGCCCGGAGAAAGGAAATACCAGATTTGAAAGCACCCAAGGCAAATGTCTGACTCTAGTCCATTTGGCTGACTCTAGTCCATTTGGCTGCGCTGTGCGTCTGTCTCAGTCCTTCGTGTAACATACTCAAGGACTAGCCCAGATCAGGACTCACCCTGTGCACACAAATAATGTTCTTACGAAACAAATGGTCTTGTTGATGTATTCCTTCTCTTTAGCACTATATTTGCAAATACCAGGGCTTGCTATTAAACATTTTCCGTGGACAAGTAATGCTGAGCTCTTGGAGGCATAAACCATCACTTGTCATAATGTAGGGTAAAGTTACACGTCTAAACCTTAATGTCAGACTCTTGATACATCTTGTGGGTATATAGTTTAACGTTGACACATGTCAAGAACATTGCATGTAGCCTTTTTGTGTGTTTTAAAAATAGTCATGGGGTCTTGTCGTTTGTTTTATTCACATAAAGTACGACCTTTATTGTGTGTTTCAAAAGCATTCAGGAGATATGGTCGTATGTTTATATGACATTCAGGGGATATTGTTGTGTGTTGAAAACTACAGTCAGGAGATACCACCCTGTGCTCGTAAGGCAGTCAGGGGATCTTATCCTGTGTTTATACGGCAGTTTGCAAATATCGTCTTGTGTTCATAGGACAGTCAGGGGATATCGTTGTGTTTAACAAGGCAGTCAGGAGATACGTTTATGCATCCTATGATAAATAACAAAAATTCTTCAATACCGTATTTTTTACCTGGAGCATACTGGCATTTCAAAAATAGATACTGGCATAGGTTGGTGGCCGCATACTATGCAATGCAGAGTTTGCATTGAAATCACACTTGTCCTTCATATTTTTCTGGAACTTCAAACCTATGGACCCATGAGAGCAAATAACTAGCAGGGAAGCGTACAGGGCAGCGTGCGGCGTGTGGATTAAAGGACCATAGGCCTGTATAGCTTCTTGAACTTAAAAACAGCTGACCAATCAGAGCAGTTCACAACCCTGGTACTGCAAAGGATACATAGATCATCCCATGGCTAGATCAGTATCCTATCGTGTACAGTTCTTCATTGAGTCGTACCATCCCGAGACCCGAGGGGTCCCAGGAGGATACGGGCTGGGGGGAGGGGGGCTGTACAGGGAAGGATACTGATTTCGCCACGAGATGAGATAACCTATTAGTATTTATAAGACAGTCAGCAGATATCGTGTGCGTGTAGGGCAGCCAGGGGATATCTTCGTGTGTTTGGAAGAGCAAATAGTAGATACCGTCGTATATTTATGAGCAGTCATGAGAAACTGTCGTGTGTTTATAAGGCGGTCAGGAGATATCGTCGTGTGCTTATATGGCAGTCAGGAGATATCCCCATGTGTTTAAAAGGCAGTCAAGCGATGGCGCAGTGTGTTCATAAGGCAGTCAGTAGTTGTGGTCGTGTGTTTAAGGGTAGCCAGGAGATATCTTTTGTGTGTTTATCAGGCGATCAGGGTATATGGTCGTGTTTTATACATCGTCAATCTACACTTGTGCAACAGGCAACGATCCAAATGCTTATGGGTGGAATAAAAAGATCAGGGTGACGAATAATTATGGGGATTGCTGGAAAGAAAAGTCGAGGTGACGACAAATAACAAGCAATGCAAGTATGTTTGAATAGCAATGCATGTATGTTTGAAGTTGTATAGGAATAAATAAAAAAACGATATACCTCAAAACGAAAACATGCTTACATAGATTGAGATATTGCCAATGAAATGACAAACTTATCACAAGTTTCTGGCATGTAAAAGTAATAGCCCAGCAGCCCTGGAATAATAAAAATATATATATATATTATTCTCTTTATGCAGTGATTGCTGGCAGAGCAGTCCCGATCTGTATACGCATATACATTTAAGAGCGGGGGATATCGAACAACATATACGCTTATTTTGTTACGGTAAAGGCATGGAAAATGTTCAGGATGCAAAATTGACTCTGCTTTTGAGTCGCTTCGATAATTTTAAAACAATTGGTAACAGATGTATGGGGAGGGGGGAGGGAGAGCTACGGTTAGAATCCATTTTAAAAGTGTGCTTCATTGTCTGGCAACTCTGTAGGGTCATTATACCTGTTTTTGTAGACGTGGCCTGTGGTTTCGAGGACAGCTTGTGTGGCTGGAACGTTGAGCAATGCAAGGTTTGCTGGAAGCACTACAGGTCAGGCCAGAAGGAATTATTAGACCGTCGACGTGGTCCACGTTCTGACCATACCTACGGACCCTCGTCGTCCCGGGGTAAGTGCAAACACCAGAGCTTCTCGAAACTCATCCAGCTACCTTTCAAATATTACAAATGTTGTCCAACATGCTAAAAAACGTAGGTGTGTGACGTAGCAAATCTCTTATTAGCTCAGCTGACTTGCCAGTCAGCTGAGCTTATCTTATGGTCCTCCGTCCGTCGTCCGTCCGGACGGACCAGAGTCTATCAACAAATAGAAGGCACACCAATGGGAACAGACCCAGCCCAATATATTGCCAACCTTTATTTACATTTTTATGAATCAAAATGGATGGCGGAATCGGCAAAAACAAACTTTACAGCTGCAAGAAGATCATATTCTCACACAAGAAGTTTTATAGATGACCTGTGTACTTTAAACAATGGAGATGAAATAAAAGGGAATTGGAAAAACATATATCCTAAAGAACTGATATTAAATCTGGAAAATGACAGTGATACAAAAGCTACTTTCCTTGATCTGGATATAGAAATAAAGAACAACCAGAATGTGACAAAAATATTTGACAAGAGAGAAAAGCTCCAATTTGATATTATCTCCTACCCTGACCTGAAAGGAAACATTCCAGAGAAGCAAGCATATGGAGTTTGTATCGGACAAAACAAACGTATTGCTAGAAACACCACACTTTTTAGCGATTTTGTCAATGGGGTTAGAACTTTGTTGCATAAGTTACAACACAAAGGTTATAAGAAACAACAACTACACAAAACTCTGTTGAAATGTTTCCAGAGATATGACAAAATACCTAATAAATACAACATTAACTCAAGAACATTAGTCAAATTGTGTCAAGATGGAGTTTGAAATGACAAAGTATAGTCTTCAAAGTGTTTAGAGTAGTAAGAGGGAAACTGCCCGGGATAAAGTATACTTAACCCACCTAGAAAATTTTCTCTAGCCCGTCTTAAGTGGGAAAACCATGATCAAACTCATATCTGCAGGATTTCTTTCTTTTTAATCTGCATCCAGTACAGTGAAACAGGTGACTTTGAGCTAATACCTTAGTACACTTTACCTCATAACACCTATAGTCAATTTTATTAGGCTAAAAATTGTATTACTATTTACCTGTTTATACCAGTGTCGGTATGGTGGAATAGTGTATGAAGCTTTTAAGTTTCAAAGGAGACGTCCTACGTCCGTCAATAATTCACATTTTCGACTTCTTCTCCGAGACCGTCAGCCAGATCCACTTTGAACTTGGTGGGGATCTGGCTTGGGTAAGTCTCTACCAAGTTCGTTCAAATAATTACGGTCCAGTGATTTTTTTATTTTTTTTGTTCATTTTTGGGGAAATCTTAAAAAATCTTCCTCTCCGAAACCGCTTGGCCAATTGCTTTGAAATTGCATAAAGTCACTTCTGGGGACTCCTGGGCCTTAAGTTGTTCAATTGGTGGCACTGCGGGTTTTTTCTATATTTTTTGAATTCATTTTTGTGCGTTTTCGCTTTTTTCAACTTCTTCTCCAAAACCCTGTCTCAGATTCTGCTGAAACCTGGTAGAAATGTTCCTTGTGGAAGGGTCACACAAAATTGTTCAGTAGGGAGCGTTGCTGTGGATCGCTGATTTTTAACGATTTTTTTCAATTTTGGTACTTACTGGCCAATGCATACGTTCCTGTTGATTACTATTTTAGTCAATTGGTATTACAATTGTAATTCAGATTTTCAACCTGATCGCTAAAACCACTATCCAGATTCACATCAAACCTGATGGGGATGTGCCTTGGGTGTATCTCTACCAAGCTTGTTCAAATGGTGATGATCCATTTTTTTTTTTTTTTTTTTTTTAGTTTTTACGATGTTGGTTGTCGTTGCTTTTACATTCCTTTTGATTACCATGCAAGTCAATGGGGATTGCAAAGTCAATCGGGTTTGCAATGTTCATTGAGCTTTTTTTTTTTGCTTTTTCTCCGAAACCATCAGCCAGATCCACTTTAAACTTGGTGGGGATATTCCTTGGGTGGGTCTCTACTAAGTTTGTTCAAATGGTCACAGTCCAGTGATTTTTAGATTTGTTTATGATTTTTTTTTTGTTCATGTTTGGGGGGAATCTTAAAAAAAACTTCTTCTCTGAATTTGTTTGGGCAATTGCTTTGAAATTACATACAGACACTTCTGGGAACACCCAGGCCTTAAAATATTCAATAGGTGGCGCTGCGATTTTTTAAAAGAATTTTTGAGCGTTTTCACCATTTTTGACCTGTCCTCCAAAACACTGTCTCAGATGGTGCTGAAACGTGGTAGAAATGAGCCATGTGGAGGGGTCACGCAAGGTTGTTGACTAGGCAGTGTTGCTATGGATCCCTGATTTTTAACAAAATTTTCATTTTGGGTACTTATGGGTCACAGCATACATTCTTATTGATAACTGTGTAAGTCAATGGGCATTGCAATGGTTATTCACAAATTCACCCTCATCTCCAAAACCACTTTCCAGATTCAATTCAAACTTGATAGGGATGTGCCTTGGGTGCGTCTGTACCAAGTTTGTTCAAATGGTCATGATCCAGTTTTTTTTAAAAATATTTTTTATGGTTTTAATGCTGTTGCTTTTACATGCCTGTTGATTACCATACAAGTCAATGGGGATTGCAAAGTCAACTGAAAAGATTGGGGAAATAATCTGAGTTTTTTTTTTTTTTTTTTTTTTTGTTTTTTTTTGTTTTTTTGTTTTGTTTTTTGTTATTGGTGGTCTCCTGCATCAAAATGCAATGAATGCTTGTTTTATACTGATCCATTCGATAGTGTCCAGCATGTCCGTGATATGATTTCCCGGGGCACACGTCCAAAAGTATCCTGTGGCACCAATCAGAAGCCTCTTTCTACTTTAACCATACCACAAAACAGACCTTTCTTTATAAACAATACCGTCAACTATTGGAAGCCACTCCTCTGTACAAACTCTACTGCAAGCAGCACCCACCCCTCTAAGTAGTAAAACCCTACAAAAATGCACCCCTCTTCATAGCCTACAGCAATCAGAAGCGATTCCTATTTACAAACTATCAAACAATCGGGAAAGGGCTCTCTTTACTGACTCTGAAACATCCAAAAGTGGCCCCTCTTCACCGTAATTAGCCCCATTCTGGTTTGGGCATAGCCAGAGGGGTGTGCGTGCAATGCCAAACGCATTGGCCTAGTGTTTTTTGAAAAGATTGTTCCAAAAAGTGAACAAAAATCATAAAAGTATAAGAGTCATATGCTGATCACTATTTGGAGATATTTTGATAGAACCCGCTCAAGGTACACCCCCAACAAATTCAAAATGGATCTATTTCACCGTTTTGAAGAAATTACAATCACATATTTGTTAATTATATCCATATAGTTGCCATGCTAATATGTACTCTTATTATTATTGTGCAATTTTATGATGTTGTTAAATCTCGGCAAACGAAAATACTCCAAACTGACATACAACCTTGATGGAGATTATTGGGCGAGCTGCATTTCTATCTTGCTTCAAATGAAAGCACCCCTTGGTTCAGGAGAAGTTGACAAAATTTTTAAAAAAAGCAGATAAAAACTGCCAAAAAGACGGCGTAATCGATGGAGCAAATTAATATCTAGGGGTGTCTAAACGTGTCCCTTCGCAATGTGAAAGCAATTGGCGAGTTGGTTCTGGAGGTGAAGAATTTTTTAGATTTAAACTTGTACGAAAACTATAAAAATTGAAGAAAAAAAATATTAAAGTGGTACCATTTGTACACAGTTGGTAGGCACCAGAAAAATGGACATCAAAGGCTTGGAACAAACACATTTTAAAAAACAAAGCCACTGTAGCATAGCCATTTTCTAAAAGTGAATATAGCTTAAGAATTTGGAAAAAAAGTCGACAATGTAATATACCATTGCCGTTCCCATTGGGTTAAATGGTAAACGACATGAAGTCTTTTTTCCTCATTGCACTGATACTATTGTACTGTTTTAACATAAAAAAATGCTTCCACTCGAATGCGAAAAGAAAGCATTAGCTTGACTGAGTACTGTCACCTCTTTATTAAGTGTCGACTGGTCCATCTGCACAAACTCGCATGCTCCTTGCTTGTGTGGCACAGAGAGACATGTACCGGTAAAGGCTCCGAAACATATTGAGTAGTTACCCGCTGAAGACCCTTTAATTTATTTGGGCTAATACAGCCTATGTCAAAATTTTACAGAGGAACGTGTGCAATATGGACAATAGTACTTCTATGTACATAGGTTAGACAGGGACAGGTTAGCTTATGGAGAGTAAAGAGTTCGGTGCGGAATATGGTAATGACTACTAGGAAGTGGTTCTGGACAAAAAGACACATTGGATATAATACATTTTTGTCACAAATTTTGAGATTTGGTCGTATTTGTTCTAAATTTCAGGACTTTGCATCAAGAACCAAATTTATTTACAATAAACTTGAGTCAAGAGGATTCAAAGGTGTACTTTTGATCAAATATTTCTACAAATTTTGCTGTAAATATCCCGAGATGGTTAGAAAGTTTGGCTTCAATAATTTTAGAGATTTTAGACTTGCCTGTTTTGCTACTTAATTTCATCTTTTGACACCATTATGTTTAAACGTTCACCTTTCGGACATTTTAGGCTAGCTTGTTTTCTGTTAGGTAAACCCCCAGGGGCTACAGGTAGCAAGAAGCGGCCTACGACAGTTACAAGCTTGCCTAATTGTACTTGATATCTGGTTAATATTTTCATTGCATTCTTTTGACATAAATACAAAAGACTTCCATTCTTTTCTGACTTGCCCTATAATTCTACTGTTAACATCCAAAGATTATTAGAAAGTCTGGCTGCAATAATCTACAGTTTTTAGACTTGTCTGTTTTGCTACTTAACTTTATCTTTTGGCATCTTTCTGTTTTAATATTCACTATCAGACATTTTAGGCTTACATGTTTTCTGTTAGGTAAACCCCCAGGGGCTACAGGTAGCAAGAAGCGGCCTACGACAGTTGCATGTTTGCCTAATTGTACTTAAAATCCTGTTAAGAAAAATTGTTTTGATAGCATGTTTTTGGCATAAATGCTAATGACTTCCATTCTTTTCTGACATGCCTAAATGCACATTTACTCACTATTAAAAAATTACTCAAAATTGACAGTATTTTCTCAAGTGTCACAAACCTGACACATTAAGTTGACACATTGACTCAGGGTTGGCAGTTAAATAGAGCTTAATTGTTTGAGGAGTAGGTGTCATCATGGAGTTTGTTTTACATCTCTGGTACAGGATGTACATTGTTGCAGTCCTTGTTAGGATTTTCCTTGGTTTGTACAGGTGGTCAAGCTGCAACTGTTTATTTTACAATCACTGGGACTGAATATAATGCCCCAGCTTGTTTCCACTTCAGTTAAACATTGGCGGATGGTTTAACTTGGAAAAGCTGTCCAGCTAGAAAGGGTACAATTTGGTTCAGGGGTAAGTCAAATTGTTCTTATCTGAACCTGTACTATGAAAATTTGGTAATTATGGTTTGTTTGACAGGTATTCTTCTTTGATATGAAGCTCTGCATTTACAAGCAAAACTTCACATATTTAGCTAATTCATCAATTGCCACGTTCATATTTATTCATTATTATGTGGGTTGTCTTTGCTGAATATTTAGCTTAGGCAAGGAGCCGCTACTCAGAGAGACGTGTACGGGTAAAAGGCTCCGAAACACGTTGAGTAGTTACCCGCTGAAGACCCTTTAATTTAATTGGGCTGATACAGCCTATGTCAAAATTTTACAGAGGAACGTGTGCAATATAGGCAATAGTAATTCCATATATATACAGGTTAGACAGGGACAGGTTAGCTTATGGAGAGTAAAGAGTTCGAACTGCGGAATAGGATATTGACTACTAGGAAGTGGTTCTGGGCAAAAAGACACAAATACAACAAATACAACATTGTGTAGAAATAGATGATCAGACTCAACGACAGTGAAATGAAGTTTGCTTTTTTAAAAGAAATCATCTGCTGGGAAGTGTATGTATATTATGTGAATCATTCCTATCCACAGGACATTTCATGGAGGTTGAACTTTTGCCATTTGGTCAGAGTCACGTGAAGCCAGTGACCGTGAGGCTGTCCTCTGCATTACTGCCTCCTACCGACAAAGCCAGGTGTCTCACTTTCTGGTACTACTTCTTGGGCAGGGATTCAGGTCAGTCACAGGTTGACTTGGACGTGATCAGGCGTTACGTCTGACTAGTACTGGGGTTGTGTTTTTTTTTATGTTTCACCAATATGCTGGAACTTGATTAATTTTGTATATTGAAATGGCCGCATAAATTAGGTGCGGGTCGTCACCAATGCAGAAGATTTGCTATTGAGGAATAATGGGCGGGGCAGCTAATGGTTGTAGCGACAATGGGATAACTTTTAAAGGATTACAAAATTGTTCGGTAATAACATTTCTGTGGTTTTTATGGCATATGTTAGAATATAATAGCGAGGTTCTGAAACAGGCATTCAATGATACGTATTAGCCACCTTCATCTTTATACTCGTATTGACCGGTCAGCTTTTTACTTACAATCTGAGATGATGTACAACAAATTAATACATATGCAAATATGCAACGATACTCATTTGTATTTGTTTATCACATTGGATCATGTCAGCTTAGCTGTTGACTATTTTCAATTATAATTGGCTAGACTTCGGTTGCTGACCACCTAAAAATTTTATAAGAGGCTTCTACATCTATTTTAATATATCGTCTTGGTTACAGAGATACAGATGCCTTTGCGTCCCACATTTTGTTGTAGCATATTTATGCTTCAAGACCCATTTAGCGCTTTGTATTATTCAATATCCTTGTTAAAAGTCATCTGGATTTACTTTTCTAATTTTTCTGAGATGCAAATTGCGTGCCAGAAAAGTGACCTTTGTGTGATAAGTATATGTTTTTCTTAATTTAGCAAGATGATGGTACAGCTATAATAATATTGAAGCTTAAGAAACATAAAAAACAAGAACGAAGATATTGACATTTGAGCGATGGCCTTTATTAATACAATAGTAGGGGTTCAAGTGGCCCTGGTACCATGGCTTATTTGTGGGTGCGTAGGTGCGTGGATTGCGAAAACCATACTTTTTATCTGGGGTGTCCAATAAGAAGCATTCATTGATGGAGGTGTTGTACATGCTAAAGATGGCCATTCCTGTCTCGCTGGCACCATGTCATTCTCAATGATATTACGTAACTTTGTCACAATTTTGTGTTCAGACATGTTAAAGGTGATTGTAAATGGTGACGAGACGGTAGCGGCACGGGGTAACGTCAGCAGCGATACCTGGCGGCAAGCACATATAAACATATCGCCCCAGAAAGATAAATATCAGGTGCGTTTTTTTGTGACATGACTGTACATTTATATGTGTTGCAAAAGCTCCTCATTTATTTTTAACACAGATGTATAAATGGACTCAAGCATAAGCTCTAGCGAATACGATTTTCACCACTCAGACCACGGTTGCAAAGAATGCTTTGAGCTTTGTTTCCAATTGATCAGTGAAAGTTGTTGGACTCGCAATGAAAAGGTGATCTCAATTAAGGCTATCGTTGAATATTTACTAATATGAAGTCGACACTTTGGTCATTTGTCCGGAGGTATTTTGTAACATACATTGCGTCAGGTCGCCTTTTAAGAGGAATAACTACAACAGGCACTGTGATTGATTGACGGGTGGCTTACAAGAGTAAATATCGTTGTGCTCGGTTGCAGGTGATCCTGGAGGCTAGTATACATTATTGCAACCGTGAAGTCAGTTGCAAGTCTCCTGCGAGCGCCGTGGACGATATGATGTGGACGGAGGGCAGCTGTCACACCACAAATGTCACACAGCCACACAGTAAGTTAGAAAATGGACATTACAGGTAGTAAGAATATCATATAAACTTTGCCTAATTAATATTATGTCTCATATATTAAGCGGTTTGAAAGTGACATTTTAAATGGCGTCAGCTAGTGCTTTCCTAAATAGTTACCAAGTGGATTGAAAGTGACATTTTAAATGGCATCAGCTAGTGCGTTCCTAAATGGTTACCAAGTGGATTCAAAGTGACATTTTAAATGGCATCAGCTAGTGCTTTCCTAAATAGTTACCAAGTGGATTGAAAGTGACTTTTCAGAGCCGATTTAACTTTTTGGAATTAATGGCCAATGTCACCATGGTTACTGTGCTCAACGAGATGTAGCAAATGGCCACATGCCACTATGGGTACCATTCACACTGCATTGTAATATATGGCCAAATGTCACCATGGTTACCATACATAAGGGGTGGTAATTAAAGTACAAGTGTCACCATGGTTACCATATATGAGGGGTGGTAATTAAAGGACAAGTGTCACCATGGTTACCATATATGAGGGGTGGTCATTAAAGGACAAGTGTCACCATGGTTACCATATATATATATATATATATATATATATATATATATATATATATATATATATATATATATATATATATATATATATATATATATATATATATATAACTCGTGGTAATAAATTGCCAACTTTCACAATGCTTACCATATTCTATGACATGTAATTAATAACTAAATGCCACCATGACTCCCGTATTCAGTGGGTTTTAATTACTGGCCAAATGTCGCCATAGCTATCAACTGAAGTGGGTGCCCCATAATTTCTGGCGGCGTCTCTTCACTGCTTTATAACTCTATTGTTCGGTTTTTCTGTATTGAGTGTACCAAACCAGAGATTGCTGATAACACTCATCCGGTTATCACTCTCTCTTGCAAGCTCTCCTGGAACGACAAAAATAGGCGCTTTTTTACGGCTGACATTTATCAGGCCAAAAATGTGTTATACAGTAAAACTAGGTCACTAGGTCATGTTTCTGGGTCACGGTGATTTATGTAATAATTTGATGCCGTTTCATAAAACTGACATGACACATTAAAGATCACTAATATACATTTATTAAATCATTACTAGATCATTACATGAAGGCCACTACAGCATCTGGGCCATATGTATCAAGATACTACCAACCCAGTGTTCAGCTCTTCTCACCCCCAATTTGCTGTAGTCTTCTTAGCTCTACTCTGTTCACCTCAGCTTTACTCTGTTTACATAAGCTTTACTCTATTCACGTCAGCTTTACTCTGTTCATTTCAGCTTTTGTCTGTTCACCTAAGCTTTACTCTGTTAACCTCAGCTTTAATATCTTTACATCAGGTTTACTCTGTTAAACTCAGCTTTACTCTGTTCACCTCGGCTTTACTCTCTTCACATCAGCTTTACTCTGTTCACCTCGGCTTTACTCTCTTTACATCAGCTTTACTCTGTTCACCTCGGCTTTACTCTCTTCACATCAGCTTTACTCTGTTCACCTCGGCTTTACTCTCTTTACATCAGCTTTACTCTGTTCACCTCAGTTTTACTCTGTTTACCTAAGCTTTACTCTGTTTACCTAAGCTTTACTCTATTCACGTCAGTTTTACTCTGTTCATTTCAGCTTTACTCTGTTCACCTAAGCCATTGTCTGTTCACCTAAGCTTTACTCTGTTAACCTCAGCTTTAATATCTTTACATCAGGTTTTCTCTGTTTAACTCAGCTTTACTCTGTTCACCTCGGCTTTACTCTCTTTACATCAGCTTTACTCTGTTCACCTCGGCTTTACTCTCTTTACATCAGCTTTACTCTGTTCACCTCGGCTTTACTCTCTTTACATAAGCTTTACTCTATTCACGTCAGCTTTACTCTGTTCATTTCAGCTTTTGTCTGTTCACCTAAGCTTTACTCTGTTAACCTCAGCTTTAATATCTTTACATCAGGTTTACTCTGTTAAACTCAGCTTTACTCTGTTCACCTCGGCTTTACTCTCTTCACATCAGCTTTACTCTGTTCACCTCGGCTTTACTCTCTTTACATCAGCTTTACTCTGTTCACCTCGGCTTTACTCTCTTCACATCAGCTTTACTCTGTTCACCTCGGCTTTACTCTCTTTACATCAGCTTTACTCTGTTCACCTCAGTTTTACTCTGTTTACCTAAGCTTTACTCTGTTTACCTAAGCTTTACTCTATTCACGTCAGTTTTACTCTGTTCATTTCAGCTTTACTCTGTTCACCTAAGCCATTGTCTGTTCACCTAAGCTTTACTCTGTTAACCTCAGCTTTAATATCTTTACATCAGGTTTACTCTGTTTAACTCAGCTTTACTCTGTTCACCTCGGCTTTACTCTCTTTACATCAGCTTTACTCTGTTCACCTCGGCTTTACTCTCTTTACATCAGCTTTACTCTGTTCACCTCGGCTTTACTCTCTTTACATCAGCTTTACTCTGTTCACCTCAGTTTTACTCTGTTCACCTCAATTTTATTCTGTACACCTCAGCCTTAATATCTTTACATCAGGTTTACTCTGTTTAACTCAGCTTTACTCTGTTCACTTCGGTTTTACTCTCTTCACATCAGCTTTACACTTGTTCACCTCAGTTTTACTATGCTCACCTTAAAGTTACTTTCTTCATGTTGCCTCACTTCAAACAACAACTGAAGCTGACGTTTTGAACTTACTTTTGAATAAATATGTTCGGGTTAGGTGGTTGTTGGCTGTTGACCAATCCTGCTAGGGATTAATATATGAGCTTTTTCTTTCCCAAAAATAATCAATGAATCTTTATATAGGACGTAAACTAGAGACGCTAACAAGACAATCAAATGGTATGTACTGAGCATCAACAGTCCTAACATTGATCCATAAAATAAGTTGGTGAAAGGAGTTTTGTGTTTATGTGCAGGCAGCCTCAGCATTCGACTGGTGAACGGCAGTCGGCCATCAGAGGGCCGGGTGGAGGTGCTGCACGACGCCCGCTGGGGAACCATCTGCTCTACTAGGTTCGGCATGAAGGAGGCCAAGGTCATCTGTGAGGCGCTTGGGTACAGGTAATGGGAATATGCCTTTTAGACCAAGAGTACAAAGATATATGTTAGGGTGGATTACCCATCAGACCAAAGGTACAAAGATTTATGCAAGGGTGGATTGCCTATCAGACCAAGAGTACAAGAAAATATGTTAGGGTGGACTATAAGACCAACAATACAAGGATATATGTAAGGGTGGATTACCCATCAGACCAAGGGTACAAAGATATATGTAAGGGTGGATTGCTTATCAGACCAAGACAACAGAGATATATGTAAAGGTGGATTACCCATCAGACCAAGGGTATAAAAGATATATGTAAGGGTGGATTTGCTAACATACCAAGAGTAAAGAGATATATGTAAAGGTGGATTACCCATCAGACCAAGGGTATAAAAGATATATGTAAGGGTGGATTTGCTAACATACCAAGAGTAAAGAGATATATGTAAAGGTGGATTACCTATCAGACCAAGAGTGCAAAGATATATATAAGTGTGGATTACCTATCTGACCAAGAGTACAAGAGAATATGTAAGGGTGGATTACATATCAGACCAAGAGTACAAGAGAATATGTAAGGGTGGATTACATATCAGACCAAGAGTACAAGAGAATATGTAAGGGTGGATTACCTATCAGACCAAGAGTACAAGAGAATATGTAAGGGTGGATTACATATCAGACCAAGAGTACAAGAGAATATGTAAGGGTGGATTACCTATCAGACCAAGAGTACAAGAGAATATGTAAGGGTGGTTTACCTATCAGACCAAGAGAAGAAGGGTGCATGTAAGGGTGGATTACCTATCAGACAACGAGCACTTGGGTACATATTGTGGTGTATAAGCCATCAGACTAAGGTTACATGCAACATGTTGGGTTGGACTATCTATGAGACTGGGCGCACTTGCTATTGGATTATTCATGAGACTGAAAGGACATGATACATTCAATGGTGAATTATCTATCACACTGACAGCACATGGTTACATATCGGGGTGGATTACCTTATCATACAGAGAGCATGATCGATATGGGGTGTTTGTGGTAACTAGTTGGCTGAACCGGTCATAGCGTGATGTAGGGAATATGCAATGGACAGACACAAGTCGACGTTGGATGTAAAGAATAGTGGAGAGAAAGGAAACCACACAGAATGAAGACACACATGATGGAGATTAGTGGGACACTGTTGCTTCATGCAGGAAGTACAACATAATTGACCATGGTAGATGTAGGACATTCTGTTCCATTACCCTATAGACATCATTTTCACAGACTTTTAGGCTTCAATCATTAGAATCCTGACCACATTCTCGGCTATGAGTTCTTTCATCTTTGTTTAGCTATAATCCTTATAAAGGATTAATCTCACAAAAATATGATAAGCGGTGAAAAGATTTTTTCACCGTTTTGCAAGCACTTTGCTGTCAGGAGTTCATTGCCAAGGAATATAATATTGTGCATGGTAAATATCACAATATCACATTCATAGATGTCAGCCCATAAGCCTATGGTCAACACAATTTGGAGTTAGTTGGTTTGGGTTTGTCCCACTTTGCTAAGTCTCTACTCACCTCACTCTGGTTGCCGTCAAAACTTTGGGACAAGCAAAGACATGTCCTGATAATATATTATCATCTTTCAGCCAGACGTTCACCACGAAAGTGTCTTGTCTTACTGAACTTGCCCCATTGTATGTCTTACTGAACTCGCCACATTGTATGTCTTAATGAACTTGCCTCAATGTATGTCTTAATGAATGGCTACATTGTATGTCTTTATGAACTTGCCCCATTGTATGTCTTACTTAACTTGCAACATTGTATGTCTCACTGAACTTGCAACATTGTATGTCTTAACGAACTTACCACATTGTATGTCTAAATGAATTGCCACATTGTATGTCTTACTGAACTTGACACATTGTATGTCTGCAGTAGTGCCAATGCCATGAGCAAACGAGGGAAGCATCCATTTGGAGGAGCTCCAGACAACTTTATGATTTGGCTTCAGAAACTGGACTGTAAGACTCACACGACCAATCTGGAAAGTTGTCTCGCGCGTCGCGAGACCTGGGGCCAGGTCGACACAAGGTGTACACACAAGATGGACGCTGCTGTCATCTGTCAGGGTGAGCTGTGCCTTTACTTCTTAATCATAACCCTATGTCGGCACAAGTGCCTTATTAGGGATTTTTTGTGCACTGGATAATTAATATCAACGTGACTGAAACAGTTTTAGCAGCAGTATTGCAGCCATTTTAATTTGTGGTGCTCTGGTTATTTGATTGTAATCTGCTGTGAGTATTTCATATTTTCAAGTTTTCGTGTATTTGTTTATATTCTTTCTATACTCTACAAAGTCTTATGTGTATTGTTCCATTGCTGGCCATGGTGGAAACTAGCACTTGTGCTAACACGTGTATATCCAGGTCACAGGCCCGGATCTATCTATCTATGTATCTATCTATCAATCCATCCATCCATCCATCCATCCGTCTGTTGATATAGACTTGGGGAAGTCCTTCTGGAGCTGTGTTTTGTCCCAAAAATATGTAAACAGAGCACCAAAAGCAAAAGGCACAAGAGATGAACTGCCAAACATGAGTAATACTGTTGCGCCATTGCCTGCCACCTCTAAGGTGCCCTCCCACCCATCCATCCGCCTCACCCAACCCCAGAAATATGATTTCCACTCTCATCCAGCCCTGCATAGATTACATCTATTTTCGTGCAGGATATTCAATGCAGTACACTCTAAGCCATGGCATAACTGATAGTATCATAGTTTGTGCATTTATTGGTTTCATTGATGATGCAGATAAAGATCACCCCACAACCCCGGAAATGCCAACGGTTGCCGAATCCACAACAGGTGGCGCTGAGACGACGCCCGCTATGACCACCCAGGAGTTTTCCACTATGCATACAACCGAAGTGCAGTCGTCACATAACATGGCCAATACGTCCACAGCCGTGACCAGTGGCGTCACAGGAAACGGCACAGCTTACAACTATACAACAGGTAAATGATGGTCACCGAGTTCTCAGATGATTGAGGACGCTTCCATAGTATATCACTAATACAACTGCACAGCAGTCAAATGTACAACAAATGAAGCATCACAAGTGTCATATATATCCGGCTTGAAACATATGTTTTGTGTATACAAACGACATATACTACATCACAAGTATACTACAAATATTACAGCAAAGTTTTGGAAGTTGTACAGTAATTCACAAATACCTGGGTTTCGTCATAAAAACTCAGGGATTTGTCATGAAACTCTGGGTTTTGTACATAAAACACTGGGTGTTATCATTCTAATGCAGCGTTGTGATAACGTTGTAGGCTTGCTGCGAGCAATTCCAAAACCTTGGGTTCTGTGAATTGAAGTTATTACCGCCACTTACCCCGGCCAAATCTCACTGTTTCAGTACAAAACCCTGGGTATTCTGAATTTTGGAATAACAGCGAAAGCTACATGACGTCACGGGTTTTGTGACGTAACAAAACACCCAAAGGAAGCTGTGGCACAAAAACCTGGGATTTCCAACAAAGCCAAAAGATTTTTTTAGAAAACCTTGGGTTTTGTAATGAAACACAGGATTTTGTCTACGGAAGCATGTGTTTTGCTACAAACTCTTGGTTTTATAATACAAAACTCAGAGTTTTGTACATGAAACAACTTGGAGTCAATGGCCAGGATCTGCACAGGTGGTAAAATGCTATATCTGATTGTGTTGCTGTATACTCCCTTCTTAGCTGCTTGTATGTTTATTTACAGCATCATGAGATGTACTATGATATTTACAAAACAAAATATAACCTGTATATTTGTATGAACAGTTGAAAGAATTAAGTGATGGGAAGCTATCTATGAATGCTAAGGTCAAAATGTGTCATGATCTTGAAAACTACTGTAATATTGTTGATAATACAAATCACAGAATAGCTGCCCCAAAGATAAGATTAAGCGCACACAACCTCAAGATAGAAACAACCAAAGAGTCCCACGTGAACTTAGAATACGCAACTTATGTCAGTCAGGGGAAGTTGAGAATGACGAGCATTTTCTGTTACGGCGTGAGAAGTTTAAACACAAAGAAGCAATATGTTCGAGTTGGTTAAGCAAGAGGGTAGAAATATAACCTGTATTTTGACAAAGTTAATTTATGTGCTAGTTTATTATCTCCAAATTTCATCCCGCAACTTTAATATAAAATGCAAAAAAATCCAGTCCAAGATTTGCCCTTTTCTTAGGAAAAAACTTAGATCTTATGTGCGAGTGCCAGCATATTGTTACTATCAAGATTCCGTAGCCTTTCATAATACCTCAGTGATTTATCTAATACATGCAACAAGAGTGGGCAGTGAGGGGTGAGCCAAGCTCACCCCTCACAGCCATATTAACAGATCCTTTGCTCACATCCCATATAAATTTACAAAAATAAAAAAAGAATCTCCAGGGAAACGAGTGCGAAATCTTGATACATTTCTAAGAGAGATAAACTGTTTACAGACAAAGGGCTCAAGAGTTCAGAAGCATACGTACAGATGGGGGTTATCAGTGTATGGAACAACAGGAAAGCCTCTTTTTGGCTGCAGATTGGAATTTATAATTATTTGCTTCAGCTTAAAAACTGCCTTTCTGGCTTTCTCGTATAAACAACTCTGCGCTTGACCAAAACAGCCACTTTGGGTGAACTTAAGACCTAAACTTTAATACTCATTTACCATTTTGAAAGGTATGGCACCATAATGAGCCCGTATCTGATTCGTGGAGCTTTGTGCTCCAAAAATCAGAACAGCTGACTTATCCACAATCACATTAAATTCTCATTCCTTAAAAAAATTTCACACATTGTTTGTATGACTCTAAAGGCCATCGAGCCTATTGAAACCAAAACAATATTATCTGCAAACATTAAACAATTATATGCTTTTTAACCCAGGAGAACACCGTTCTTTTCGTCAAGACACGTTGGAAGCTCGTTCACAAAGAGATTGAACATTTTGGGACTAAGAGTGTCTCATTGTCTTACCCCCTACAGAGAACTGAAAAAAGTGTTAGGTCCAAAGTTGTATCTATAAAACATTTCTCATTAACCAGCATGCTTTTTATTATTTGACAAACTTTTGTGCCTATTCCTGTATTCACGAGGCTGTATTATAAGCCATTGCGCCAAATACTGTCAAAGGCCTTAGTCATGGTTAAAAAACATGCATTAAGTTTTTCCTTTTTTTCACGCAAAAGTCAAAATATATTTTTCAGGACACACATGTGATCAACGGTTCTCATTTGGTTCTTTGAGGATATTTGTTCTTCGGACATAAAGTTAGACTTCTCTAGGAAAGCATACAATCTCTTATTTAAAACGCCACTAAAAACCATTACTAAACAGCTGTAGATGGTAATACCCCTGTAATTACCTGGTACAGGTTCTTGGCCGTTTTTGTGTAAAGTCTTGATAATGCCCGAAGTCCACTCACGTGGGTAATCCCCAGAGTGGAAAATATAATTCAAGAGTTGCACATGGATACTTGGTGCAACTTCAAAAGATTACTTTAATAATTTCGTTGCAAATAATGTCTAAAGAAACTGCCTCGTTTTTCAGATTCTTCACTACTTGTCTCATTTCTTGCTATGAAATATCATGATCCATAGCTCTGCCTTTATTTTCAAGTTCAGCAATTTTATCCAAAATACTTGTATCCTTTTCACCACTTACCAATTTCTGCCCATGTAATCTAGGAAAATAACTGTACAATAATTCAGGGTCAATCTTCTCCTGCGTATTATTTATTTTGCTTACCTGATCCTGCAACTCGTTCACTTAACGCCAATAATCATTTGGATTATGTGTGTGCAATTTTTCCAGGCGTTCTAAGATGTCATTCTTGTATTTCTTCTTTTTCCATTTTAGTACTTTTTTCTACCCTTTTTTCTGCCTATAGAACTTAATCTTTAAAGATTTATTAAAGGGGTTTTCTGACAACTTTGTTGCAGCAGCTCTAATTTGATGTTTCAGATTGTCACAGAATTTATCAAACCATTTCTGTTTCTTCGCCTTGGATTTTCCCTTCTTTCTTTTAGTGAGACATCGATCACCCACCTCATGCAATATGGCATTAAAACCTGACACAGCCTCATTTACGCTAACTCCTTCGTTTTCTGTACTTGTTGCCAAATTTTGAAATTTATTTAGCGCTTCATCCGTGCTCAGTGCCAATTAAAAAGTTTTATAAGCTCACTGTACCACTTGTAACCTAGTGGGCATGGCGTAACAGTACAAGGAGTACTCTCTTTAACCCTTCCCCGCTTGAATTAAGACTGAGTCAACAGCTTTCCTTGGCATGGATTGGGCACTAAGTGCCCAACCCAGGCCAAGGAAAGCTGTTGACCTGGGGCATGTGATCTTGATAAGTATCATGTACATTTCTCACTCAAATTGTTTTTCATAACTGTTGAAATTAGTTGAAAACACTGGAGCAGACGACATTTGACCACCAGCCGGTTTTGGTCGGTTTGAGGGGGAAAGGGTTAATAGGAACATGCACACGTATTTCACACTCAATAATGCAATGGTCTGATAAGTGTCGTAGCCGTGTATTCACCCTGAAATATTCCACCTCATCGTATAAAGTATAGTGTATCAACATATGAGCTACGGTGCTACAAACCCCATATTCATGACGTGTACTCTCTCAACAAATTGCCAAAGGTTCTACCTTTAAGGATTTTCATGCCACTTGATTTACATAAATACAGTAATTTTCCTCCGTAACCATTTCTTACTTTGTATTGGCCCTGTCTGGGCCTCAAGGGAGAATCTGCTTTGTATACATCTGGTAATGGGATATGGCCATCACCCTAACTACAAATAAAATCTTGTGCATTTGCAGTTCTTGCGTTAAAATCCCCCACCGCCATTCCATATCCCAATGTAGTAAATGTTACCACTTCATTCTCTACCAATGAAAAGAAGGTCTATATCTTGCCTAGCCATATATGAGGAATTTTATGGACTTGCATAAGTAACACCAATGTATAGATCTGTCTTGGCAGCCTTGGGTTATGTACTTTCAACCATATCAAGTCGCGTGGAAGGGTTTTTGATTTTATCAAACTAATTGAATTTTTTATGCGCTCATTCATTACTAAAACTGAAATACCACCAGATGCTTTCTTGGCTTTACCCTACTTAGGCCTACATAGCAAAGCTGCTTTACCCTACTTAGGCCTACATAGCAAAGTTGATATATATCCCAGTATTTCAATGTTCACGCCGGAGGTGACGTGTTTCCTGTAGACAGATTATATCGTACCCTTCATACATCTAACTACACATTAAAACAGGGGTGTTGGGAGGGTGTTTCATCCAAACACAGATAATTACAACTCAGTAAGAAGGTAATTAAGGCACATTGGGCTGATGTCAGTGTTAGGTTTAAACCTGGCAAATACAATACTATAATACTTTCACTGACAAACAGTCGAATTGTTAGATGCAATTGATTGCAAGTAAATGCCTTTTAAAGATCTTTTCTTTTTGTCAAATGGGAGATGCACACAAATATACACTTCAGTGGTTAGACGTATGCAAAATAACGGTAACCTATCGCTTGGGTTCATGACAAACTAGGAGTAACCCTTCTGCACTGTCATTATTTTGCTGTGAAATCCGTCTGCTCTGTAACCCTCCTGCTCTGTAATCCTACTCTGTAATTTTGCTGTGTACTCTTTCTGCTCTGTAAGCCAGCTGTGTAATCCTGCTCTGAAACCCTTTGGTTGTGTACTCCTCCTGCTCTGTACTCCTCCTCCTCTGTAATCATGCTGCTCTGTACTCCTGCTCTGTAATCATCCTGCTCTGTAATCCTACTGCTCTGTAAACCTCCTGCTCTGTACTCCTCCTGCACTGTAATCTTCCTACTTTGTAATCCTCCTGCTCTGTAACCCTACCATGTGATCCTGCTGCTTTGTAACCCTTCTGGTCAGTTACCACTCAGCTCTGTAATCCTTCTGTGCTGTGATCCTAGTCTGTAACCCTGCCCTGTAGGCCCTCTGTTCTGTAATCCTGCTGTATAATCAATCCTTCTGCTCTGTAACTTTCCTGCTCTGTAATTCTTTTGTTCTGTTGCAGCCTCCGAGCCTCCCGACCAGACACCTGCTTTGACTGGCAGTAATACGGCGGTGGCGGCGGGTATCATCATTCCTCTACTCATACTGTGTATAGCGGCGGGGTTTTATATCTACCGCAAGCAGAAAAACAGAAGGAAAAGCAAATATATCACCTTCACCAATCCTAAATACCACAGAGATCACCTGCCTACCAATGAGATCAGCCTGGACAGCCCTCTCACCAGCGGCCATAGCATCATCGCATGACACACCGCTATAGCATAACTTGGCCCCGCCACGGTGTCATAGGGTCACGTAGCACCATGGTGATGTGACCCCCAGACAATATCATAGAGCGTTTTACAGCTATAGATGACGTGGACTCATCACACTATCGTAACAGGACGTGCTGCCATAGATGACTTTGTCTCATCACAACTTCAAAACTTGAGGTATTGCAATAGATGACGTAGCCCACCACTATATCATAGCATGATGTTCTACCATAGAATTCAATTACGTCCAGAAAATTTAAGACATGATGTGGTAATGGCATGTCACCTTTTATGAAATCAAATACTGCAGTCGGTGACGTAAAATGGGAACATTATGCTGCAGGATAAACGATGTGGAGACAGCTGCATGTAGACATTCCACTCGCAGATGGCGAAGATCTGTTAAAGCATGATACAATGACTTCAGAGTATTTTAGGACAGCATGTCACTGTCATAATACTGCACCATTGCTACTACATGGCATGCCTTCAAAACACTGCACTACCACATGGTATGCCACCATATCATAACATTGCACTACTGCATAGTATGCCATCTAAACATTGCACTACAGCTGTGCATGCGTCATATCATTGCACTATAGCACGGCATGCCGTCATATCATTGCACTATAGCACGGCATGCCGTCATATTATTGCTCTACAGTGCTACATGCCATCAAAGAGGCCAATGTCCCAAAATGCCGTCATGCCATGGTGCTGCAGCGTAACATGCTGTCATAGTATCACTATACCGGGGTTCTTGAATGCTATGTCACCAAAGTCAAGACATGTGATCCTCGTACAACGTCTGTTAACGTCATTCAAACTTTTCAAGCGGTCCTTCAATGCTGTAACACCAAGGTCATTTGGTCTTTGTATTTACGCATATCTACACATTGAACACAGCGAGGAACTGGTCATTGCAAAACTGTCTTTGAGTCAAGACTTTATACAATACGGGTTCCATGGAGCTCGTCAGAGATGATAGCTGGGATAAAACTATTTTATTTATCAACACGAGCTCGTTTGAGATGTACTGTTATTGCATATATGCTACTCTCTATGTAAATCAACGTAGAACTGCGCGCATATGTTGTTTGTATTTTGAGGCCAGCAGCTTCAGATTCAAATATGCCTTGAAAAGTCTTTTTGAGGTACGTAATCCATCCTGTTATGAAGTGTTCTTGTCGCAAACTTCAATGGGACCAATCTAATCAAGTGAGCATACTAAATTGCTCTACACATTTAGCACACTATAGAACCATACACAATGAGCACACTGTAATGCCGTACACAGTAAGCGTATTTTATTGCCATACACGATGAGCACACAATATTTCTATTCACATTCCAGTGGGGCTCACCACATTGCTTGACACGGGTCAACAGTAGGTAACAAAGACTGTCGCTTATCATAGACTTTTCTTCTTCTTTTGCCATAGCCATGCTTAAATAATTGCTTCTTATGTATTCGTGTAAACTGAGGTAGTGGAGTGTTTGTCGGTACGTGACAGGAAGGTCATCTTGAATGTATAGTTTAGGTGACCATTTTCATCAAATCGAATGATGGCCATGGTGCAACGCTGTGATAGGTTGGTTGGACACACGTGACTTGCCAGCTACATACTTTTATGCTAATGTATTTATAAAAATGTCTCAAATTGTAAAATATGTTTCATGTTGATACAGTAATCAGCTTATTGGATAGCTTGAACTTGCTTTGTCATTTTACTGTGGGTCACGATCTTTGCTTCGTCTCTATCACTTTGATACTGTCTTCATTATTGTTTAAACTTCATACAGTCTGATGAAAGTGAAGGTATATCCTTGGTATCAAAAGTGTAAGGGATCAGCATATCATGTAAATTTCATTGAGGCTTTTCGTGCTTTTATTATGCCGTTAAACATGTTACGTGTAAGATGGCATTTTAAAATTGAATAACAATTTGACAGGGTAGTATCGCACGTATGTTGGAGTGCGATTGTTTGTCGTATTTTACAAACGTGACTAATTGTACTTGTTGTTCACTATCACCGGTGGAGATATTCCGCATAACAAACTGTAATGTCACAAGTTGTGTAAAGCATTTTCTTTGACTCCATATGACTTAAGCTTACATTGCGCCTCCGTGATTAAGATATTTTACTGATGAGCGGCTGGTTGCCGTCGGGGTTTAGTTTGACTATTGAACACGCTCGTACTTTTTGATGACTAAGCAAGCATCAGCATCTCGAGACCGAAAGTGGTTTTAACTCGTCAAGTGCCAAATTTTGGAATGAGTCGGCAGGTTTTCTAGGCGCGCATTTGGCGCAGCGAAAAGATGTTGACCTGGGACATTTTCTCTGGAACTAGAGGTATTCTGGTACTTGAATGAAAGGTCTGTTGACGAAGAATACGAGTCTTGAGATTCTAATGATAATGCAGACTAGTCTTTCTTTAGTAGATCGACTTTAGACATGATTGGCACTGACAGAGTTAAGGCATAAATTTAACTTATCAAGCTTTAGTTATACTGAACAATTACCATGGAAACAGTTACAAATAGTCACTATGTTAATCCAACTTCGTTTTGAACTTTGTCCGTAAACGTTCGATACATAATTGCAGTTCTACTTGTGGGAGACAAAAATCTCTTATCTGTATATATCAGACACGTGTACATTGCAAATTTATATAAAGATGTAATTATATTAAACGTATTTAGGAATTTGAAATTGGAATAAAAAAACACGATTGTATTTGTATGTACATCTATATTATGATGCATTTGTTACTTTAATAATTCAGTACTTAGTCATTGTGTGTATGTTTCTTGGTGCGCAGGGTGTGTACTCGGCGCTGCTGCTGATGGCTGTAAGGCAGCGCGCCACACTTGCCGTGCAGTACCAGTTTACAAATTCTACAGTATGTTGCCAGTATACATGGCAGCAGGTTGCCAGTACACACGGTAGCAGGTTGGCAGTACATACTGCTTCGGTTTGCCAGCACCCAAGACAGCAGCTTAGCAGTACACACATCACCTCGTAGCCAGTACTTAAACGACACTGTATCACTGTGCAGTTACTGGATCTAGTTGCTCTCCAATGCAGCTCGTAAAGAACATTTTGCTGCTCAAACTGTGTTTAAGACAATCAAATTGTAGACTGTTTAAAGGTTACATTCATTGTATTTTACGGGGAAACCTGAATCGAAAGAGGTGCATACATCGTGTGTTGCCTCCGCCTTTGAAGCCAGTGATTCAAATTAATGTGGTACAAACAGTGTCTTTACGTTGACTATGATAATTCCTGGATTCAGTTTTGCAGGAACCTGTACATTTTGTTCCGTACTATTTTTTAATTGAATATTGACATGTGCATTTCCTTCCATGGTCAATTCTTGCAGGACTCGTGTAAATGCCAGGACACTACGTGTTGTCATGAGTGTCACTGTCGAAGAACGTACATGGGACAGCTCAAACAACAATATTTACATAATAAACGGCGCAAAAATAGTTGAAGGTCAACCTGACTGTTGCTATAGCAGTTCATTATTCCACACATAGTTTGTGATGCAGAGGAACAAAACATAGATGATGACGGGAACTGTATGTAGTGCAAACACTAAGTGGGTTTTTAGTTAAACAAATGGGCGCAAGCAGTGACGATATCTAATGGCTGCTTTGGAAACATTGGCGTGGTAAGATGTTTCCTGCGCTTGTCGCCATGTTATATAATGGTGATTTAGTTAATCAGTGGTTAATTCCTCTTAAATCACTAGGAGGAAACTGGATGTATAATTTAATCTACTACAAGATATCTACTTAATTCATTCGATGTTAGAAATCAATTTGGATAAAACCTGGAATGCTTAGCATTACGCTACATGCCGTGGTTAACGGCGTGTAGCATTACGCTACATGCCGTGGTTAATGGCGTCCTTTGGTATTTCTAAACCCGTGCAAAAAATAAAGGGTGATTGCTGCAGGGAAAGATTAATGCAATGCTATGTCAGTAGTTTTGTTTGAAAGTCAATGGTTATTCAACTGCAAAACATGTATCGATTTTTTTCAATAGGAGTGATCTGGGATGGTTTAATTTCTTGACACACTGACTTTTGTTCCCATGATACATATCTGTGACACCTAGCAACCCATGCCATTTGAGGTCAGGTGGGTCAGCAAAGCCCATTATATTTCAGTGGACCTCAAAGTTTCACTCTGCATATGAGGACGATTTTTGGAATAATCATTTTCTAATCTACCTGAAGTGCATATTATTATCTTTCAAATAACCAGGTATGATCAAATGAAAGTTTGATGCTTATTTGACAACGTATAGAGAGTTTAAATTTATATCTGCTAATTCTCATGTTAATCTACGGAGAAAAAGTGAGGGTCATAGAAAATGACCACAAGATGTGAGCGGTGAACTGTGAACAGGATGGGCAGCACCACCTTTAGGCGAATTAAGAACTAGCCCAGATATAGGCTATTAATAGCAAGTGAAAAGTGCGCCTTTAAAAAGCCCGTTCAAGCAGTCTACTGTCGTTACTCTTAAGTAAGTGTTGTGGCAGCTACATATGAATTGTCCTAGCGACTATTAGCTTGACCCAAATACCAAAAAAAGACTCTTGTATAAACTGTATTTGATGTAGCTTCTATTTTAGCTCTCAAAGATGACAAGTATATTGCAATTTACTTAACACAATAAGAGGCATGCATACTAATTTCCCACCACAACTGCCTATCTGGTTATCTTAGAACCGATGGTCTCGCCTGGGGAGAAACGGGCAACTGCCTATGAAGACAAGCGGAACATTACTAATATTTAAGAAATAAAGAATACCTAGAACAGGCCGAGGGAAATTTCTTCTTTTGGTAGTACTAAATGAATATGACTTTGGCAATGGTGGACTTAAATTTGTCTAAAAGATACTAACTTTGTGAATAAGGGGTATCTAGCCCTGTCTCTGGCAGTGATATGCCCATGTGTCCCCCGTGATATACAGGGGAGAACCACGTACTTTGTGGTCGAAAATTAATATGCATGGATCGTGTCACAGCATGTACTTCACTGGACTTGTATTTTTGCAGTTAAAGCAGATAGTTATATTGCAATTTAGTGAACACAAGCACAAGAGTTTACACAAGGAATGGCTAGTAGCCCTTACGTGCCTGTTTACGTGTTTTAAGTGCATACAGTGTTGGTGTTGTCTTTAACATGTACATATTTGTACACGTACAGATTTATTATGTGAAATAAAAGGCCATGTTGCCTCTTATATTGTGACATATAAGGTTGTAATTCATGCTTCGCTGCTTTGGCAATAAACACATTTTGATCAGTAGCAAGACGTATTTTGCCTCCCAGTCCATTTGAAAAATACAAATAAAGTGATTGGTCCTTTTGAAAAATACAAATAAAGTGATTGGTCCTTTTGAAAAATATAAATACAGTGATTGGTCCTTTGTGCAGTTGTGAAAGGAATATTAATGGAAACATTGCAACGCCAGTTTAAGTTATGTAATCGTGTGAATTAAGTGAAAGATATTTGAACAATGTTACTTTATTTATCATAATGTTTATAACCATTGTAATTACCATTATTTGATAATTGACAGCTTGCCTTCTAAAGCGGGGGCACCCTTGTCCCGATGCTTCAGATAAAATGCATTTCATTCACTTCACCAATAACCACGGGCTTCAGATGAATGTGAAAGTACATTCGGATTGTTTACACGGTGAAAGTACATTCGGATTGTTTACACGGTGTGATGTAAGAACTGAGGCAAGGCCCCAATTCCGCTACTGCATAGATTATACATGCAATTTCCGTGGGAGATGCGGCATAATAGTAGACGCTAGCTTCTTGAGGTTAAGAAATTCTTCGTTCGCTGTTTTCAATGTCGCAGAAATGGAGGCAGCTTGTAATCTCAGTCTCATGCATGGTTGAAGCCATTCTTGTTTAACAGTGTTGAAAGCTCCTTGCAATCCAGTCTTTGTTAGCACGTAAACAAGATAGGAATACACAGGATCTGTGCAAAAAACAGATTTTGTGGTGTTAGAATAAGCCAGAAAGAACCATATATAAAGTGTCTATGAAAATGCACAAGGACAAGTAAGGATTATTCAATCCAAAGAAGCGAGAATCGGTTTATAAAATCGACATTTAGAGGCCACGCTGTTTTAAAACATGGTCAATGGCAGTGGAAGGTAGACACCGCAGTACAATATAAGTTGTTTATTTATACTCGGACACTGCATGTTATTCTAAAATTATTTTGTACAGCTGATGATATGCATCCTCCTCCACTGATTAACATGAAAATACATTGGCTTTAAAATAGGTGTAAACATAAATATATATATGAAAAAACTAAAATGATATCTCTTAAACCATCTACACATTTATACACTTGTGAAGGTCATTGGAAATTGTAAATACTTCAATTACCTGGGCTCGTGAGGCGATACGAGTTCGACTGCAGTGTGCAGTGGTCAGTCTAGAGGACTTGAATGGCGGCTATTATATCTACTCATGTAACTATCTCTCGGAAACGTGCTGGAGGGATTTTCAGGTGCAAGATTATTTAAATATTTGTAGCTAAGAGTGTGTTTATTCAAGTCCCTTCTATTTGTAATGGCATCCAGGTAAGTTCATAAAACAGCGGGGTTTTCTCTCTCTCTCTCTCTCTGTCTCTGTCTCTGTCTCTGTCTCTGTCTGTCTGTCTGTCTGTCTGTCTGTCTCTCTCTCTCTCTCTCTCTCTCTCTCTCTCTCTCTCTCTCTCTCTCTCTCTCTCTCTCTCTCTCTCTCTCTCTCTCTCTCTCTCTCTCTCTCTCTGTGTGTGTGTGTGTGTGTATGGTCCTGAATGGCTAAGTGTCCTTGCCGCCATTGTGTGTAGATCGGATGAATCTACAGTTAAGACATGCCGTGTAAAAAGGACACACAAAAACATGATATGAGCAAACACCAATAAGACGTCAAATCGATCAGAGCCTCACTTCCAGTCACTTATCGCCTCCTTTAAACATAATAGCCCTGAAAGCATTCCATGTAGTAATAATAATAATAATTTTATTAAAACCTCCATTACTGGAGAAAGTAAAATACATAAAAATATATACAGACTAATCGCACTGCCAAGTAATTAAAAATAAAGCATATACATACAATAAAACCAGCATTACATGTACATAAAGGAAAGCCCGATAGTGTCAACCGCAGCATCCTCAACCTTTTGCTCATCGCCACGCCATACGATCATAAGGCCCCTTAAAAAATTTCCTGTTTGTCATCATTTTTTTCGAAAGTAGGGGAGGGAGGGAGGATTTTTGTTTTAACCAACACTGGAATACCCAGACACCACCATTCTTGGTGTCAATGGGTAGCATAAGTATTATATATATTTGCGTTCACTTATTATAATCATAAATTAGTACCCAATATGGTATATATAACATTGGTTCAAAATACAACTGCACAATCGGTTTGCAAACTTGTTGCTCCAAGTCAAGTGTGCATCCAGACGGCATTTATGAGGAAATTTTTTTTTTTCTTTTTTTGTGGGGCGGGGCCAAAAAACGGGACGGGCGGTGATGAGGAACAGGTATTTTTTTAAGGGGCCTAACCTTACTATAGATACTTTATCATTTAAAAACAGAATCATGATAAAATGCCAGTGTGCTGGAGTGTTAGATCAGAGAAAACAATTCCCTGGCACAAACGTGATTACTCAAGCCCTCGCATAATCTAGGAAGCAACACCTGGTTACAACCAATATCAACTACGCTGAACGCCCCCTCCCAGTCACATAGCATTCCGTAGAGATGACAAGGATAGGTGAGTGGTTGTATCCCGTGAAGATCGCAAGGACGGTTTTGTGGCTGTATTCTGTGAAGATCGCAAGGATGGTTTTGTGGCTGTATTCTGTGAAGATCGCAAGGATGGTTTTGTGGCTGTATTCTGTGAAGATCGCAAGGATGCATATGTGGTTGTATTCCTTCAAATATATTTTTATGGATGATTGAAACAAAAAGTAAACCAACTGAGGAACGGGGAAGCCTTAGAGTGAGATATGAGATCGAGCATCTCTTTGACTCTATGACCCTCCGGCACCGACTTTTAAGCACAATGACATAGCACACACACGCACACGCACACACGCACGCACGCACACACACACACACACACACACACACACACACACACACACACACACACACACACACACATATATATATATATATATATATATATATATATATATATATATATATATATATATATATAATCTGTCAATGTGTTGTATGTACAGTATGCTGTGCTGTGTTCCAGTTCTTTTCACCCTTTTATATCGTATCTTATGCTCTTTATTTCAGGCACGGTTGCCCATGTGCAGCTCGCTGTGCCCCAGTTGTAAAGGGGTAGTTTCAACCAATAAATGATAACAGATAATAATAATAATAATAATAATAATAATAATAATAATAATAATAATAATAATAATAATAATGATAATGTTATTATTATCATTCTTCTTCTTCTTCTTCTTCTTCTTATTATTATTATTATTATTATTATTATTATTATTATTATTATTATTATTATTATTATTATTATTATTATTATTATTATTATTATTATTATTATTATTATTATTATGATAGATAGATCCTTTAATAAAAGACAGGAACAGAATTTGGCCTAATATTCTACCTTCGGGAGCACAGTTCTTGGGCTTGCTTGGTTGGAAAATTGGCTCAACTTCACCTTTACCAACAGTAAGAGTATGGCATTCAAAAATATATACCTGACTGGAACCAGCAGACGTTGCATGAAATGCATGCATTTTATTCCATTTTTTATAAATCATTCATTTCTGTTCAGATTTACTTGATACGCACCATGCTAGTCAGATTCGCATGGCATTCACCATGCTTTTCAGTTTTGTGTGACATTCACCATGCTATTCAGATTTGTGTGATATTCACCATGCTATTCAGATTTGTGTGACATTCACAATGCTATTTAGATTGATGTGATATCTGCCATGCTGTTCAGATTCCCAAAATTTTTACCACCCGTGACTTCTTAAGCAGATTTGCGTGCTTGATAATCATTCAATGACAACTTTTTAAAACATGTTTCTTTGAAGCAGGTATATTTAGAAAATTAGTTACATGAACAGTTAATTACATTTCTTGAATAGTGCAACGCACAGTTCACCTAAGTAGACAGTAAAATCCATCGTCTCGCTGCAGCACCAGCAGTGACCAACCGCATCACAGGTTAAAAGCTGCATTTTGTTACTCCAGTTGTCTCGATCAGACCAGTAACTGCAGTTGTCCTGAAAAACACATAATGGCAACCATAGTTATGAATGACTGACCAAAAAGTATCAAAGCCTGTAAAACAGCGATTGCCTCCCAAACGAAAATATCCAAATATTGATGGCAATATAGAGTGCAATAGCTTCTCGGATACTAGGTCATGATCTGCATCAAAACACCATCTGACCTTATTGTGCCTTGATTAAAAACTTGTTATCAACATGGAATTTACCGCTGGTAAGTATCATTGACCATGGACTAGTCCTTTTATTTTATATACTTTTGGCTTAAGTGTGTGATGTGATTAATCTGGTAATGGAAAATAGTACTTTGCTGTATTAGAAACTGGAGAAATTCATTCTTAAAATGTTCAATTAAGTCTCACATATTGCAGAAAAAGGACCAAAATTGAGACTCAGTTCCTGAATGTAAATTTTGAAATTCGCAAAAAATGTGGAATCTGGTGACATGTTTGTTATTTGTCTTCCCTTATCCATTGTTACGGTTAAACTCTAAGTACTGTTCTGATTGATTAAGATGTTACAATGTATTTCCTTGCAAAATACAGTATGGACCTTTCTTAGTTATAACAATGTTCATCCCGTAAAGACAAAATTGTGCTATGTTAATTTTAGAACCTAAACACACTTGGTTATAAATCAGTATTTGTAACTTGATATTCAACCTACGGAAAGTTTTCAAGTCTTACCACATTTGTGTGTTATGCACTTTGGATACTGCATGCATCTTGGATAAAACCTCGAGCTGTCTAGAAAACATGTGCAGACAGTGCAGGGATTGGGGCTGAAAAAAAGTGTATTATTTAGCATGGTTCGGGGACTACACTGTTTCATCATTATATCCAGCAGAGGTCACAGAATCGACACAATCACTAGAAGGAAGTATCAAAGTCTATTCTATCATGGCTCTAATAATTACCCCCTGTGCAGCACTTTTCGCATATAGTTCCCAAGTCATCCAGCCACCTTGCTGATCTTGGAGTCAAGTGGCCCTTTATTACCCCTCTAAGTGTTTGAAAGTTAACTCTAGCAAAGAGTTCCACTGATTGATCCAACCTTACAGCGTGGGATATGCACACACAAACAACACTGTTAGATTATGAGTAAACACCATGTTTGACTTGAAAATCACAGTTGGGATCAATTAGGAACGTCAAATAGTGGAAACTTACTTAGGTTCGACTATTTCAAATGGAACTTTGCAATTCCATCAACAGATGGCACTGCATTGTTGTTGACAAAGTGTTTTGGTGTACCTTTAAACATTTTAACACCCCAAACTGTTTGTTTCAAATTTAAAGGATAGAAACACAAAATGATAGTTTCTTTTGGATAGGCAAATGTCATTCACCCTAATAAAACAAAACAAAAAGTTCATTATAAGTTGCTTGAGAAAGCCGGGGCTAGCACTGATACTGATACTGGTTAAAGATAAAGCCGGGGCTAACACTGATACTGATACTGGTTAAAGATAAAGCCGGGGCTAGCACTGACACTGATACTGGTTAAAGATCCAAATGCAGCCATTTCATCAGCTGCTGCCTGCTGCCCATGATAGAATATAGAACAATGTAGTTTTACCCAGAAATCAGTTATTGTATTGCTTCACGTCACTTATTTCTCTTGTTGTGTTGAGTGATGGTTTCCTGTTAACTATGCAATGTGAAGTTGAGATTTGGACACGAGGTTAAGGCTAAAATTATGTTTAATTACCACTAACTACAAAAAGGTATGCATGCACATTGGTAACTGTATTTATTTGCTTGAAAATCCAGCCATGACGTGCAGACATAATTGTTGGTACTCATCATCATTTATATAATTTGTTTCAATATCAAAATATTAAATTGGCCCTGGCTATATTGGAGGTTTTGCCAGTTTCACCTTAGATTCCCATATTCCCTTTACCTTAAATTTACTTCTGTCTGGTGCCAGCCTCACCTTTACTCGCTTTTCATACCTTTTTCGTCATTACTTGCTTTGTGTTAAAAAAAATCAGTTACGATCTATGTGTCCTGGTGGTCAGATATGTTGAACTTGAGTCAAAAAGCAGAGCATCTACCCTGTTAATTATGGTGTGCCTCATACCACAAGCCACAGGGAGAAGGAAATACTCGAGACCCGACTATCTGGCCATGTCAAAGGGAAATCAGCGCGAGGAATTCCCAGATGATCATAAATTTCATGAAAGAGACGATCATGAGTTTGAAAATGGCGCCCTAGGTGACAATGGAGATGGCAAAAGTCAAGGCCAGGAAGGGTCCACTAGTCATAGCCAAGATTCCACAGAGGCCATAGGGGAGGAAGATATAGAGCCTGAACTACACAAAGTGAGCCAAGAGGTGAAACAGAGACAGGCCGAGTTGGAGAAAAAAAGGAAACGGGCCTAGATCAAAAAAAAAAAAAAAATGCAGCAAGAGGTCGCCAAGCTTGATGCTCAGATAAAGACCTATAGAACAGCCACCTCATCAAGTGAGATGGTAGCTGGCGGGGCATTCACACACACACGAGACCACCCACCTTGCCAACCAAGAAGCTGGACAAACCTGTCATCGCCGACACAAGTTGGTTAAAAAACAGAAAAGTCCCCACAGATCAGGGTCCCTGGACGATTTATGTGCCTTCCAGGACCTACAGAGAGATGTCGATTCCCCTATGTGGCACTACCAATGGGGAGGACACTTTTGGCAAATATGCAAGGGGCCTCGCAAACCAATCAAAGGTCATGGACACCATCGGAGCAGCCCCTATGACCAGGTGATAGTGAGACGGACAAGTCAGATCATAATAAACAGATTTCAGAGTCAGACTCGGACACTGAGGACAGTGCAGACAAAAGTGTTAAGGACAGAGGTAAGAAACTCAAAGTGAAATCTGGACATACACAGAAATTAGGAGAAATTGTGGTTAGAATGAAGATTTGGCATCACGCCAAATTAAGTATGCAGCATGCTTCACCTAGCCTCAACTATGAGGACCTCAGTGTTCCACTGTTTGCCTCAGGTTTCATTGAGGTATTAGACTGAGAATTGTCACACAATTTGCATGATAATACTTCAGTGTTAAAGGTTAAGTTGGAGCACCTAAAGCAGGTGATGTACTCAGCAGCCAGTTATAACTGGCAAGCAGTTCTGGATTTCCAAGCCGCAGTGCTCATGTAGATTGAGCGTGGCAACAGACGCTGAGGAGACAGCTTCATTGATAATGAAGCAAACGTATTGCACGCCTCCAGGGTCTCTGGGAGTGTGACAAAGCAAGGATCTGTTAGTAATGGGGCGTCTCAGCAAAGAAACAAAATTTTCTTCTGTAAGCCATATCAAAGTGGGAAATGTTCTAGGCCAAAGGAGCATTCTGGATTTGTGAGAGGTAAGAAGTGCATGGTAGGGCACTTCTAGGCCACTTGCTTTATCATCGACAGACAACAGAGACCCCACCCTGAGTCTGATCAGGGGTGCAAATACCATGGACGTTCAATTTAAGATATCTGGGAGGGAAAATCAGAGGATTGACTAGAGGTGCACCCCAGGGTAATTAATACAGTAGAACACCTCACTGAAGTTTCAGTTACACCCTTGCCAACCAGTGATAATAAAGATTATCAGTGTCATGAGTTTCAGGTGGCCACGATATGTTCTCACAACAATGGGTTAAATAAAATTGAGTGTGTTGAGGACGACTTTGCAGGTGGCCACCCACATTGCCCCGGGTACAAGTACTGTTTTGACAATATCTCCTTGGTGGGATATACAGACATGAGTAGTACACATAGTAGTCAGCACACTGCCGACACTGCCCCCGACCCTGGCTGGCACTCAAAATTCAAGCCAGATTTAGCACCCTTACATCAGCAACAAACAAAGAGCAATTCAGTTGGTCAGAAACAGCCAGTGTTGGGAGAACAGTGCCATACGGTGGAGCAATCATTAACCCCAGTTCAGTTTCACATGATAATTGTGATGTAGTCAACCAGACAGAAGGGATTTGCACAATTCTAGTTTTCAATTGATACATCATGGAAATGAAGTTACAACGAGTTTAAAAGAAGAACAAGGAAAGTGGCTTGAAGGTTTTAAGGGTGCAGAAAGTGGTAGTAATTGAATCCATGAATTCATCTCATTTCATAAGGAAAAAGAGAATAACATTATTCAAAATGCCTGCATCCATGGTCCACCAACCAGCAACCACGACACCTATGGTGAGTCAGAAATATCGTGAGTGCACCCCACCCGCATTGGGCAACACCCCCAGGTGGGGAGTGTCCCCCAATCACTTGATCAGGAGAAATGCATATTTCAAAGTACATGCAGTATAGCTCATTTGAGCGGTATAGTTTATAGTAGTGAAAATCTTTCTCAAGTAAGCTGTGAGGAGGTCTCGTATGTGCACAGCAAAGTAGTGACGTCAAAAGTGCCCAACTACTTGGGCTGTCATATTTCAGTGCCATCCGGTCTCCAGGTTGATGCATGGAGGTCACCGTTAACATTTCACGCTTACGCGGATTTACAGGTGTGTGAGCTGCTGGAGTATGGTTTCCCGGTGGGATACACAGCAGCTCACTTACCAAGCTCTTCAAGTCATAACCACAGCAAGGCTTATGCCTTCGCAGAACATGTTGACAATTTCATCAAGGGAGAAATAAGTTTAGGGGCCACCAGTGGTCCACTGCAAGACGGTGATCTATCACTCCCGGTCTGTACTTCTCCAATCAGTATGGCCGAGAAGAAAGATTCCGCAAAATGTAGAATCATCTTAGATCTGTCCTGGCCTGCAGGCAGGTCAGTTAACGATGGGATCTCTAGAGATACATATCTTGGGATCCCATTCAAGTTAGTGTTTCCTTCCATCGACACGCTCATGGACCCTATAGTTGTGTTAGGTCCGGATTGTAAATTGTACAAACACGACCTAGCCTGGGCTTATAGGCAGATCCCGGTCGACCCAAGTGACATTCACTTTTTGGGATTTTCCTGGAGGGGATTAATGTACATCGACTGGGCTTGACCTTTGGCCTGCGGTATGTGGCTATGTGCTGTCAGCACACAACAACCATGGTCCCCTTCCTCCATAAACAGGCAGGATATTTTATTGCCAACTACTTAGATGACTTTCAAGGTGTGGAGGAAGAAAATACAGCTTGGCAAGCCTTCCAGCACCTAAAAACGCTCTTACACCAGTTAGGCCTAGAACAGTCAGGAAGTAAGGCAGTTAGTCCTTGTTCCCAGATGGTTTTCCTGGGAATACTCCTAGATGCCGAGAATATGCTCATGTCCATCCCTGACAATAAGTTAAAGGAGATTCACCATGCCTTGCACACTTGGTCCAAAAAGGCCACGCCCTCAAAGCGAGAGATCCAATCTATCATTGGCCAACTCCAGTGTGTGTCCAAATGCATGAAGCCTGGCAGAATTTTTATATTGCAAATGTTGGAGCACCTGAGAACTCTCAAGCAGGTTCCCCCATATAAGCAGGTACCCCTAATTGCGTTGTTTTTGCAGGATGTAGCCTGGTGGATGAGATTAATGGACAAGTATAACAGGGTGTTAGTGATACAGCAAGAGGGTTGGTCAGAACTTGATACACTGTATGTGACCAACGCCTGCCTGACAGCTTGCAGAGGTCACACTCAGGAGGCCTTCTTCCACCATGAGTTTCCAAGCAGCATTATAAAAATGGACCTTCATATTAATGCCCTTGAATTGCTAACAGTATCGGTTGCGTTACGACTCTGGGCCCACACCTTCTTAGGAAAAAAGGGCCAAATCTTCTGCAATAATGAGGCATCAGTCACGGTGCTTAACTCAGGGCGCATCAAAGACCCCTTTCTAGGAGCCTGCCTGAGAGAGATTGCCTTTGTGGCAGCTCAAAACCAGCTGGAGTTGTGAGCACAGCATTTAAGTTCACAGGATAATAGAGTAGTGCACTTGCTGTCGAGGTGGCCCATGGACCGCAGGCACAGAGTACAGTTTTTTTACGGGTCCGGTTTCAAACCAGATCAAGAACTGAAAGTACCAGATGAGTTCTTTCAGCTGATTAGTAGCTGGTAACCTTGTTCTCATTTGCTTGCAGAGTCACATATACTGCAGTTGAAAGCAGAAGTCAAACACTCACAGAGACATACATTTGCTCAAGGTACCACCAGGAATCTGTACAATGGAAAGCCTATTTTCTGTTCTGTTTATACTTCAAGTTGACTCCCTTACCTGCCTCTTTGTTGAACATTTGCTTATTACCCAGTTCCTGAGCAGGTCCTTCCGAAGCATATCATCCACTATAAATTATATGAATGGAGTTAAGGTCCTACATTTAATTTTGGATTTAGAATTTAATTGTATAACTGAATCTCAGTATAGGCTGCTGATAGAGGGCCTAGCCGGGGTGAACCCTCACTGCCCAAAAACAGGCCTCCTCATCACTCCAGAGTTGCTTATTAAAATACACATTGTCTTAGATTTCTCCAGGGCAGAACACATGGCTGCCTGGGCAGCCTTTCTGTTAGCCTTTTACTTGATGGCAAGAAAGGCTAATATAGTGCCACCCAGCCTCTCCTCCTTTGACCCAGGTAAACACCTTACAAGAGGTGACCTCTTCATTGGGGGCTCCTAATTTTTACTTAATGGTCAAAGGCCATTCAGTTTGGGGAACACAAATTTATTTACCATCCTTAGGATACCTGACTTGGTCCGTTGCCCTCACACAGTCTATCTGCAGTTAGAGATTCACTGGAGCAGCGTGGGACGCCCCCACCTTCCTTTTCAGTGTCGCCCCTAACTGTAAATGCCTTACACAACAATAATTTGTTAGCATTCTCCGCTGGGCCATCAGCTTATTAAGCTTCAGGGAGACTGGGCATCCGACGTCTATTTAATATACCTAGATGTGGATATGAGTTCAAAACTGCAAGTTGGTGTCGGAATGAGACAATATATTCACACAAATTTTGTCTAGTGTAGCCAAGCTGGTGAAGTAAGACAGTATACTTGTGCAAGTTTTCATAGGTTGGCCAAGTTGGCAAATTTATATCTAAATAATTGTTCTTAAATGTTATGCAACAGGTATTTTGGCTGCATGGCTGGCACCCCTTCCACTTTAAGTCCTTCCTGATTTTACCCCTTGTTTAAATTTGGTTTTTGTTTTGTTTTATATATATATATATATATTCAGAATTTTTTTCTCTCTGTTCTTTTTGTTTCTCCTTGGTAGTTTGGTGATCAATTGTCCTCAAGGGATTGTTTTTGTCTACACTGTTAATCAAATTCTTGGTTCATTTTGTTTGAGTTACTCAGGGTTTTGACCATTTACTGCCAAAAAAATTCTAAACTGTTCAATAAAACACTTAAAAACATGTTTTTTTCCTTATTATTACCAGAAAGGTACCTTAGTTAGGTTTTACAGCTTCTGCCTTTATTCTACTGCAGCTCAGAACCCTAGCAGGTTCTTTTAAACTCAGCTGAGCTGTCACAGTCATAGTCTGATGATATCCTTGGCCAGTAATTTATATATTTTGTTTAAATATCAAAACATTAAATTTGCCCTGGCAATATTGGAGTTTTCGCCAGTTCCACCTTGGATTCCCATAGTCCCTTTACCTTAAATTTACTTCCGTCTAGTGCCAGCCTTGCCTTAACATGTTTTTCACACCTTTTTCATCACTACTTGCTTTGTGTTTCAAAAAATCAGTTACGATCTATGTGTCATGGTGGTCAGACGTGTTGAACCTGAGTCAAAAATCCACACTCCCACCCTGTTCTGGTCATGTACCTAAGGGTGGCGGTCAATTGTTCTCAAGGGGTTGTTTACTTTTACACTGTTAATCAAATTTTTGGTTCATTTTGTTTGAGTTACACTTACTATTGTGAACCGTGAGGCTTTTGACCATTTACTGCCAAAAGTTTCTAAACTGTTCAATAAAACACTTAAAAACATGGTTTTTTCCTTATTATTACCAGGAAGGTACCTATATTAAGTTTACAGCTCTTGCCTTTATTCTACTCCAGCTCAGAACCCCAGTAGGTTCTTTTAAACTCAGCTGAGCTTTCACGGTCATAGTCTGACAATATCCCTTGCCAGTAATTTTCAGCAACTGTGCTGATTTCTAATGAATTCATGACCTCTTCAGCCTCTGGCTGGAGGGCAGCCAATAGACTGTGTACATAAAGGACAGTCTTTAGTTCTGCAAGTTTGTCATCAGGATCCAGGTCATTGACGGGTGGCCATGACAAGACATCTGGCAAAACATCCTTTCTGCATTGCTCTGTTGCTGTTAACTGGTAGTTTGCCTGTTGCATTCTGAGATGTTGAAGGTGTGGATACTCAATCTCATTCATTTGATACTTGTTAAGGATTGGAATCAGGGGATGAGCATTCATCATGATTTCAAAGTGTGGCAGTCCTTGTAGAAATGTAGGACACTGTTTGATGGGCCACACGAGCCCTGGCAGTTCTAGCTCAATCATGGCATACTTAGTCTTGGTGTTTATTAAAAACATGATGCGGCTTTAACTATATGCCATGAGATATCATCCTGCAACTGCTGCAATGAATATCTAAGTCTGGTTAAGCCACTTGCATCAACATGCAATGCTGTTTGTCATTTAGGCTCATAGTAAGCCAATATTGGAGTGTCTGATAAGACTGCCTTTGTATTGGTAAAGGCCTTATCATGTACAGTATGCCATTAAAATTCATTTCATGGTTTCAGAAGTGCACGCAGTGGCTCCAGTTTGGGAGCAATATTGTCTGTAAAGTTAGTCAATTGATTAGCAAAGCGAAAAAATTACCTTAAATCTGTGTTATCGGTTGACTTTGGGAAGTGAGCGATCACATTTGTGATACAAGGGTTGATCTTGTAAACTTTGGTTGATGTTTTATATCCACAAAGTCCACTTCTGGTTGTGCAAACACAAATTTGTCCTGTTTCAGGGATATGGCTTCCTCTTCACAACTTTGAAGAACTTCTCTTATGTGTTGGATGTGAGATGACATTTGGTCATCATACAGTAGTCAGTCATTGACTTTTTTGCACATATGTAGTATTGAAGCCAAATCTTCATCTGTTCTCCCCTCATAGTCCTTGGATATGGAACAGATCCTAAAGCGGGCACTGAGGAACATAAACGTCCAAATGGCGTGATAAATGTGATCAATGGTTCGCTTTTTTGTGTGAGAGGATCTGATGGTAACCACTGCGGGCAACTAATTTTGTGAAGATTTTGGCTTGTGATAGCACGATATCCGCAACAGCCTCATTAGGGGCCAGCGATTGATGTTGTTTCCATCAGATAAACATATAATTGTGCTAAGTCGATGCATAGCCAGATGTTATCACGGTCCCCTATTGGCATGCACCATGATGTGGGTTCAGTTTCGAGTGTAATGATGCCATTGGCGACCATTTTGTGCAGTTCATTTTTCCATTTGTCTCAGTAAGCATATGGAATTGTGCTTGGAGTTTTAATGCTGAAGGGTATTGCACCGTCCTTTACTGCAATGTATTGAATCCTTTACTAGGCATGGTGTGAATTACACCATCAAAGATATCAGGAAATTCGGTGTTAAGGTCCTGTGCAGTAACTTTAATATCGCTGGGCCCATTTGTCACCATGCAGATATGTGAGATGCGGGGTCACCTGTTGTTTGTGGCAACTGCTGAGCCGTTTATTTTTTTTTGGGGGGGGGGGGGGGGGTAGAAATCCTAAGTCTCAGGCAGTGTATCATGAAGGCATCTTTCCTTTTGTGTTAGGTACCATGTGTACTGTGTATTGAACACTATAGATATTACACTATAACACTACATCAAATTCACTGATTTGTGTGATTACACGATCATTTGCAACTTTTATAGTGATGGATGAGCATGTAAATTGTCCCGGTCTATACCCAGCTGCTGTAGCCTTTGCACACCTAATGCAGTATGTTCCACACCAGTGTCTGGGGTGGCTTTAATTGTAGTACCATTAGCCATCTGTCCCCTAACTAACTAACTAAGTATCAACTTGTGGCGCTGCTGTTGGTGTGACACTGGCAATGATAAACCCTACACCACCCGTGGGTTTTTGTGTTACTTTTTGGTACATTGGCACTTGGGTTATCAGTGTGGTATTTACTCTTGGCCCAGTGTTCAACCTCACCACCAGCTGCACAAATTGTGAAAGTTGCGGTGCATTTAGCTTTTGCACTATGTTGACATGTACAGTTCTGACATTCATAAGTAGTGTCAATAATTTTCTTATTGTGACCCTGTCTCTTGCTGTATCATTGGCTTTAATATTCAGATAGGGCACAGGTACTGGCAGCCCTGCCACCTATAATGTTGGTTCATTACTGCTTGGCAGCTTCTTCTGGATGACAAATATCCACAGCTTATTTAAGAGTGAGGTCCTGTAACACTAGGAGCCTTTAGTTGGTATCTCCATCTGGAAAGACAACCATGATGCGGTTGTGAGGTAAACTGTTTTCACCAGAATTACACAAGTCAGCCGTCTGTGCAAGTGATTTCAAGTCTGTGAAGTAATCATCAAATAATTTGTTCTGTTTTTGTAACTTTTTGTTAAATTTGTGGTGTTCTATCACCATGTTTATTTGCTCATTGGCATGTGTTTTAAGGGCAGCAATGACTTTGGATGGCACGTCACATTTGTCCTGGGGTAAATCCAAGTTGTTCACCACTTTCAACTTGTCGTTAGCAAGGAATTAGCATAAGATTGACACTTGTGAAGCTTTAGGTTTTGCAGATAGCACAGCAAGTTGCTCAAAAGCTTCCTAGCAACATTTTCATCATCCAAACACTTCCCCTCTGTCTGATGAGTCATGTTTATGTGGCACCATATGACTTCTTCTGATATCTTAAAATCTGCATTGATAGATTCCCAGATGCTTGGTTGACACACATGTTTGCAGGTACCAGGTTATAGAATGTCAAATTCTTAAAACTTTCCACAGCTCAAACTTGGTATAACATCACGATAGGTGCTGTGGAGGTTGAGCTGTCAACTGCGCCATACCAAGTTGCCATACCGAAATAGGTTCTAGATAAAACTATGTTTGATTACTACAAACCACAACAGGATGAATACATTGATAAAATGATGTCCCTTACACTAAAATCTGGATTTTGCAGCATAGTAGGAGTAAATGTGGAACCCACCAGGGCTGCCAGATTCACATCAAGTCTATGTGATATTTGAAAAAAAAATTATTAAAAATCCAAAGATCACTGGAGCATGACCATTTGAACAAACCTCATAGAAACCCACCCAAGGTACATTGCCATCAAGTTTGAAGTTAATCTGGAGGATGGTTTTGGAGGAGAAGTCGAAAATGTGAATTAGCATTAGAATGTCCATTGACTTCCATAGTAATCAATAGGAAAGCTGCATTGACCAATAAGTACCCGAATTGAAAAAATCGTTAAAATTCAGGTATCCGCAGCATTCCCACGTAGTGAACAACTTTGTTTGACCCTTCTACAAGAAACATACCCCCCAAGTTTCAGCTGAATCTGAGTGACGGTTGTGGAGAAGAAGTCAAAAATAGCTATAACACACAAAAATTCCTAAAAAATTAGAAAAAAAATTGCAGCACCACCTGGTGAACAAAAAGCAATTGGGTGAGCGGTCTAGGAGAAGAAGATTTTTTAAGATTTACCCAAAAAAGAGCAAAAAAATCATTAAAAATCCCAAAATCACTGGACCGTGACCATTTGGACAAACTTGGTAGAGACCTACCCAAGGCACATCCCCACCAAGTTTGAAGCGGATCTGGCCAACGGTTTTTGAGAAGAAGTCGAAAATGTGAATTGTGGACAGACGGACGATGGACGGATGACGGACGGATGACGGACTACGGACCCTCACAAAAGCTCAGCTGACTGACAAGTCAGCTGAGCTAAAAATTGGAAAAAAATCTCGGTCAACACATCCCAACGTGTGAAAATACTTCTCTGAATGTGTGCTTGGTCTAAATAGTAGTCCTCCATGTTATATGAGTGAAGGAGCCCAACCAGTGAGTACAGAATTGTAAGTGGCAAAATGAACGAATAAAGATCAATAAAAATATCCATTTGATACATAAAAAATTTGATGTTTAGTCTGCACGCAAATGATGAAACATACTCAATGGTACAGATTGACTTCAATCTGATTAAGTTCCCGATTTGAAATTATTGGTGTTTTTATCACTATGTGAATTCAAACATAAACTACAGCATTATATTGGGGGTTGGGGGATGGAGGGTAAGGGTACAGTGTACCTCTGCACTGTCACACTGGACCATATTATTTTTTGAGCACCAACATATACTGGAGGCCTCTTATTTTTCATACTGGCAAGTATTTCGGAAATTCTTATTTTCTGTACTCTGTATTGGGACAACATATTTTACTCTTCCAGCATAATGGGATCCCACCCACCTTACCCCCCACACTCAAGCTTCATGTATGAACAGCATCCAAACAACTAAAACTCCCAGAGCATCACCTAAATTAGGCTATTTACCTGGGTAGCATAATTATTCTTGTTACAATTCATTTCAAATGACACGGAACACATATTTGTTAAAACACTCCTTGACAAATGGATTAAACTTACTTTCATGATGCAGCACAGATCCTCTTGGAACTGCATGGGATTCCACCCCCACCCACTCCCATCCCACCCCATATATTATACACATACACCAAAAATATATGGGGAGAAACCAAATGAACTCTCTGCAATTATAAATACACGAGATTTAGTATGGGATGACCATGAACCTCATTCCCCACCCCCAGGCAACTCACACAGAGCTTGAGCACATGCATACAGGACTGCTTATTTCCAAAAAATTATTTCACCACAACTTCGAAATATTAAAATATTCTACTTTACATGTCAATTTGAAGTGTTCCGCTATGACAATGGGTCACATTTTGTGCTGGAGATAAAGCTACATTTTTTTCCTTTTTTTGTACAATATCCAAACGTTTATACCACCAATTTCCATAATATTAATCCTCAATCGTCAGCCATAAATAATAAATTATCAAAATGTAAGCCAATGATGGCAAGCTTTGTATGATACTGACTATTGCCAAGTCCATGTAGTGCTTACGCTGAGAATATACAATGTTTGATCTTAGATGGTAATCAACAGTTGGAAAAAATGAGAATTATAATGAATTCTTATCACATTGCCCATGCTAACAATCTGTAACCAAGGGAGGTAGACAGTGAAACTGAAATATTGAATCAGTAGTTTTAAGTTTTTTATGTAACGGGTATATACATTTTAATGTAATTCATTAAATAAAATGCATTCGTTAAATAATCAATTCTGAACTTTTTGTGCATTGACTTGGAATCCCCAAAAAGGCATGCAAACTAGAAGTTCCTATTTGATTTACCTTTTTCAATTAGCCCCAATTAGCTAGATGACCAAAGTTTGAAAATAGATTGGAGCCCAAAAAGGCCAGGCATGATGTAGATTGAGAAGAATGTTCTTTTGCTTTGGCTCTGTCAAGTTAATTAAATTGGATAAATTTATAATCCTTGCATTCTAAAGCTTGTGTACTAGACAGAAACAGTTAAGAGCTGCCACCATCTGAAAAAAATGTAAATTAACAGGATGTTAAGTGACTTTTCTACAGGTCTATGTGCTGAATAATAAAAAAAAACACAAAAAAATAACCATTTTCGGAAACTTTATTTTTCCCTATTTTCAAATTGGTAACTTATTATGCCCACTCAGGTAATATGAAATTACCACCGTGACAAGGGGGAAAAATTGCCTATACTACATAAAACCCTGACATATCTTACATTGAACTGGGCCAAATAATAAACAATAAATATGTAACACTGACAAGTTTACATATGGTTTCGACTGTAAATGAACTCTTCTTTGGATAATTTTGCCAGTTTCAAAATATGTGTAGTTTTGGTGACTTACACTGTATGAATTTAAGTACAAACAGATGCGAAATTCAAACCAAAATAATATCTATAGTATACATTTGTGCCTCAAGGACTGTTATTTGCTATGTATATAAATATACATCCTTATAATACAGTACCATATTTATTTGAAATCCCCCATAAAGAGACCATTCCCTTATTGCAACCAGCTTCTTAGCTACGCAGACGCTCACTTGTCAGTAGCTGAGCTTTTCTTATGGTCCCTTGTCCATCGTCTGTCATCAACAATCAACTTTTTCTTCAAAACGGTCAGCCAGATTCCCTTCAAACTTGATAGCAGTGTACCTTTGGTGGGTCTCTACCAAGTTTGTTCAATTAATCATGCTCCAGTGTTTTCTGTTCAGGATTTTTTTAGTTCTCTTTTGGGGCAAATGTTAAAATGTCTTCTCTAAAACCACTCACCCAATTGCTTTGATATCGCACATTAACACTCCTAGGGAAATATAGTTCTGAATGTGTTCACCAGGCGGCGCTTTTTTAAACAAAAAATGTGTGTTATAACTATTTTCGACTTCATCTCCAGAGCCGTCAATCTGTTAAGCTCAAACTTTGTGGCTATGTTCCGTGTGACGGCTTCAAACAAAATTGTTCACTAGGAGGCCATGGTACGGATTCCTTATTTTGAACGATTTTTAAAAATTTTGGTACTTATCGGTAAATGCATCTTTCCTATTGATTATTATGTAAGTCATTGGGCATTCTAATGCTAATTGCCATTTTGGACTTCTTTTTTGCGAAAACAGTCCAAAAATCATTAAAATCCAGCGCTGCGTGACGAACAAAATAAGAACTAGGAGTCCCCAGGAGTGTTGCTGTGTGAAATCAAGCAATTGGGTAACTGGTTTTGGAGAAGTTTTTTTTTTCAAATTTGTCAAAAGAAAAAAAAATACTGTACCATGACCACTTGGACAAAATTGGTAGTGACCCACCCAAGGTACAACCCCACAAAGTTTGAAGTCAATCTGGTTGATGGTTTTAGAAAAGAAGTCAAAAACGTGAACTAGGAAGACAGATTTGCTTCAGAACATATTCGGGTGCCTTCAAAATGAGAATAGTTTGAATGCTGCACGTTCCAATTGTTCTACATAATCTATATTTGGATATTATCCTGATTTGCATGAATTAAAATGTTACAACTTTTGTTCCTGGTTCATTGGATGTGGCCATGTCACAAACTTATAAACTGAAGATGAATGACACCAATATCTATGACAGGTTCGAAGCTATTCAACATTTTAATTTTATGCATTTGCCTAATTTGCAAATATCAAGATTGTACAATTTTGGATCATTGAATGTGGCTATGTCAAAACCCTATAAATAGAAGTTGGAATGCACCTCTATCTATAATAGTTTTGGAGCTATTCAAGATTTAAATCCTGCAAAATCACCTAACTTGCATAAATTAGAATCCTACAACTTTGGTTCAAGGTTCATTGGATGTGGCTTTGCCACAAACTTATAATTTGAAGTTGGAATTGCATTTCTATGTATAATAGTTTTAGAGATATTCAACTTTTAATTTATTTCAGTGCCTCCAATTAGCATAGTTTGAAGTTCTTCAACTTTCATATACTGTCCATTTTACTGACAAATGTCACAAACCTCGATATGCACAGTGAAAGTTTGTGTCGGTCTACAATAGTTTGGAAGATCTCGAGGTTTTGGAATTTTACGTGCCCCTAATTTGCATAATTTTAAACATCATGACTATTCCAAACCAGGTGCTCAATTTCACTGGTAGGTCAGTCACCATGGCAAGTTTGCTGGTTTTCAGAATGATAAGGTCCGAGAAAAACACCGGATAAATTTGGTCGTAAAAAAGAAAAGAGGGAAGGGAGGAAAGAAAGAAAGAAAGAAAGAAAGAAAGAAAGAAAGAAAGAAAGAAAGAAAGAAAGAAAGAAAATAAGAACGAAAGAAAAAAGAATGAAAGAAATTGAAAATAAATCGTTAAAAATCAGGAATCCACAGCACCCCTATCTAGTGAAAATCATTGCTTGACCCTTCCACAAGGAACATGTCCTATAACTTTCAGCTTAATGTGTGTGACAGTTCTGGAAAGGAAGTCAAAAATAGCAAAAATCACACAAAAAAATAAAAAATATAGAAAAAAATTGCAGCACCACAGGGTGAACAACTAGGAGTCCTTACGAGTGTCCTTTTGCGATATCAAAGCTATTGGGTGAGAGGTTTCAGAGAAGATTTTTTAAGATTTTCCCCCCAAAAGAACAAAAATGGTAGTTAAAATGACCAAAAATCACTAGAGTGTGACTATTGGAACAAACTTGGTGAAGACCTACCCAAGGTACATCCCCACCAAATTTGAAGTAATCTCTGACAGTTCTAGAGCAGAAGCCGAAAATGTCAATTTGTGGACGGACTAACAATAGGCAAAGGAGCATCCTATAAGTTCAGTGCTGGCTGACAAGCCAGCCAAGCTAAAATTTATAAAAAAGAGTCCATTTTAAAACAAATGCAATAGGATAATTTGTGATTTTCCCAGAATTGAAAGGACTGGTTGTGAATTTCAGACCTCCGAGGTCGATATTTTTTTTAATGGAATGTTTAGAGTGTATGAACCAAGTCGATTACATATTATGCATCTGAGGCCTGTTATATTTGGCTTTTACATCTTGTTCCTATCAAAGTGGTATGACTCGACAATTAAATTCATATGTTGGAATATAAGATTATATTATGTACTACACATGTTTGTGTTTTGCTTGTAATTTGCAAATAAAAAAACGTGTAGCTTCTGTTGAAGTCATATGTTTTTGTTTCAGATTTGGTGGGTACCTGCGGTTTTTCAGTCCTTTGACCAGAAACACAGAGAATACGTCCTCTTCTGTGTCACTGTGTTATAGATATTGCCAGTGGTTTGGTACATTCCTACACAGGGTCGGGTTGCATCTTTTTCCTTTCTACTGATAGTCCATTTCAGTGTATATACTTTTTTTAATGTGTCAAGGCTGCATAAAATACGACACACAGATGGCTGCAGAAAACATGGTCTTCTACACAAAACATCGCAATAAGAATCCTTCATTGAGCTCTAAAATTATTAGTAGTAGTAGTAGTAGTAGTAGTAGTAGTAGTAGTAGTAGTAGTAGTAGTAGTAGTAGTAGTAGTAGTAGTAGTAGTAGTAGTAGTAGTAGTAGTAGTGGTGGTGATGGTGGTGGTGGTGGTGGTGGTGGTGGTGTTGCCAGAAGCCAAATTTCGATTGGGTCATGATTTCTGAGGTGACGTCATTTTCAGCGTTATTTTATTTACAAGAGTTACATAGGTATCTCATTTTTTTGCGAAGGAGCACATGTCAGGTGTCTATTCATTATTTAACCTACATTGCATTAGATGGAATGGGTGCTTTATAAATGCACCAATAAATCTCATATTTGCTATCCATCCCAGGGATCGACCGGCCAGTCTAGTGACCAGTTAGAAATCTTTAAACCAAATAATTAGATTTTTAATTTCTTGTGACTTACATATTGCCAGCATGTACCCTTTCTAGCTGGGTAGTTTGTTTTAGTTAAATCACCTGCCAGTATATAACTGAAGTACAAACAAACCTGGGCATTATATTCAGTCCCAGTAATTGTAAAATAAACGATTGCAGCTGGACCACCTATACACACCGAAGGAAATGCTAACAAGTACTGCAACAATGGGCATCTTGCACCAGAAATGTATAACAAACCCCATGATGACACCAACTTCTCACTTTGAAAGTTTCCAAAACAATGAAACCCTATTTCGCTGTCAACCCTCAGTCAATATATTGACATAATAGGTCAGGCTTGTAACAGTTGAATAAATACTGTCAAGTTTGAGCAACTATTTTGAATTAAGTATGTATATACATGTATATGTATATGTACACACATACATATATTATATGTAGAGCTGTTCCATTAAATTGAACACCTTGCACGATCAGTGAAATGCAGTTATGTTCTGATTGATTAATTGATTTGATTCGGGTTCATATAGTTACATTGAACTGTAATACATACAATTAGTGTTAAAAAGAACCGAGGTTGGCACCAGTAAGTTTAACAAATTATTTCCATGGTGATCCTATACGTCATTTCTGGATAACATAAAGAAATTTAGAAATTTACCCAAAAGATATCCCATTGGAGGGTAAAAATTCAAACGGTTTCAGACATGTGTTTCCGCACTTGGATATTCAGGCGACTAAAGACAGGTTTGTATTAGAGTCTATCACAATATAGATGAATTTAACTTTGAAGTAGCTAGCTATCGTTTCCCGGACAGTAATATTTCGGAAACAATCGGATATAATACATTTTTGTCTCAAAAATTGAGATTTGGTTGTAGTTGTGCTAAATTTCAGAACTTTGCATCTAGAACCAAATTTATTTTTAACATACTTTAGTCCAGAGGATTCAAAGATGGACTTTTGATTAAATATTTCTACAAATTTTGCTGTAAATATCCGGAGATGGTCAGAGAGTTTGACTTCAGTAATTTTAGGGATTTTAGACTTGCCTGTTTGCTACTTAATTTTATCTTTTGGCATCATTCTGTTTTAATGTTCACCTTTCAGACATTTTAGGTTGGCTTGTTTTTTGTTAAGTTAAACCCCCAGGGGCTTCCGGTAGCAAGCAGCGACCTACGGCAGTTACAAGCTTGCTTAATTGTATTTGATATCTCGTTAAGGAACAGTATATTTTCATTGCATTCTCTTGACTTAAATATAAATAACTTTCATTCTTTTCTGACTTGCCCTGTAAATTTTCCTGTTATTATCCAAAAATTATTAGAAAGTTTGGCTACTATAACCTTACATATTTTAGACTTGTCTGTTTTGCAACTTGATTTTATCTTTTGGCATCATTCTGTTTTAATATTCACTTTCAGATATTTTAGGCTCACATGTTTTCTGTCAAATTAAACCCCCTGGGGCTATCGGTATCAAGCAGCGGGCTACGACAGTTACAAGTTTGCTTAATTTTATTTAAAATCATGTTAAGAAAAATTGTTTTGATAACATGTTTTTACCACAAATGCCAATGACTTTCATTCTTTTATGACATGCCCAAATGCACATTTACTCAATATTTTCAAAAAATATTCAAAATTGACAATATTTTCTCAAATGTCACAAACCTGACACATTACGTTCAAACATTGACTCAAGGTTGCCGGTGAAATATAGCTAAATTGTTTGGAGACTTTCAAAGTGAGGAGTAAGTGTCATCATGAAGTTTGTTTTACATTTCTGGTGCAGCATGTCCATTTTTGCAGTCCTGGTTTGGATTTCCCTTTGTTTGTACAGGTGGTCCTGCTGCAACTGTTTACTTTACAATCCGTGGGACTGAATATAATGTCCCAGTTTGTTTGTACTTCAGTTATACATTGGCAGGTGGTTTAACTAGGATACGCTATAAAGGTAAAATGGGTACATACTGGTTAAGGGGCAAGTCAAACTGTTCTTATCTGAACCAGTACAATACAAATTTAGTAATTATGGTTTGTTTGACAGGTATTCTTATTTCATAATGAAGCTCTGCATTTACATGCAAAACTTCACGTATTCAGCTAATTCATCATTTGCCACGTTCATATTTATTCATTATTATGTGGTTTGTCTTTGCTGAATATTTAGCTTAGACAAGGAGCCGCTACTCAGAGAGACATGTACGGGTATAGTCTTTGAAATATGTTCTGAATAGTTACCCGTTGAAGACCCTTTAACTTATTTGTCTAATACAGTCTATGTCAAAATTTTACAGAGGAACGTGTTAAATATGGACAATAGTACTCCCAAATGTATATAGGTTAGACAGGGACAGGTTAGCTTATGGAGAGTAACGAGTTTTGACTGCGGAATAGGGTAATGACTACAAGGAAGTTGTTCAGGACAAAAGAACATACATACAAATATGCACAAAATTAGAATAGATCTCTCTCTCTCTCTCTCTCTACACACATATATATATATATATATATATATATATATATATATATATATATATATATATATATATATATATATATATGTGTGTGTGTGTGTGTGTGTGTGTGTATGCAGCAGTATCAGGTATAAGTGAAGGTATATAACCTTCGTCCATCAATATTCATAAAACATTCCAGATATCTTACCTGTGTCACGTCACCCTACAGCTAGGTTGAAGGGCCTACCTGTATTGTAAAAGAATAAGGCTACGACGTGTGCTTAATTGAAATTTTATTTCGCAATTAATTTGATTTTAAATAAAATACGGAAGACAGTCCAGTGAGACTTCAGCAAGTCTAGTGGTGATTCAGCAAGAGTTATGGGGTTTTTTTCGTTCCAGGGACATTTTATTTGTAAGGTATTGCTTTACTGTGGTTTTGAATAAACCATAATTTTCTGCTTAACTGCTTACTAGCAGTTTTACATGTAAAAGATGTATATACAGCTGAACTGTTACAAGAAATGACCAAGCACGTGTCAGCAACCTTTGTGCATACTCAAGGTGCTTGACTCAACACATTTTAAATGACCATACATGCATGAAGGAGGCAAAGTTTCTACTTGTGTCTCTATATTTTTGTAACTCAGACTTCAAAACTTCAAACCATTTGTAGCCCTCTTTACAGTGCAGTCACGCACGTTAACCACACCTTTCAATTCCCCAATATACTTGTGTAAAAAGTGTTAAAAAGCCATTTTTCCACTTTGATGTGGTCTTACCAACTTGAGTTGTTTGCTTTTTTTCTCATCAACTGTTTAATTCTTTTGATATATCACTTTGCACCTGTTAAGATTTGTATGAAGAGTTGATTCGTTGAATACCACAAGCCAATGGCGGAATAATCAGAGAAATCTGTTGACTTGAATTCCCTCTAATATGCACAATGGACAAGTTACCAATGTAATTGTTTATACATACGACTTACTGGACAATGATATTTTTTCAATGTAAACAGGAGCTATTTATTTGAGCTTTGGTACATATTGCCGGATGTCCTGCCTGTTGCTTTTGTTTGTGTTCTGGTACTGTCTACACGCCAGGTACGTGCTTCCTGATGAAGTCCAGGTGGCTGGTGGTGCGAGTATACACAGACGGGTAGTTCTCACAGTCGGGGGGACCTGTCCGACACGCTATGCCAGCATGTATCCATTCTCCGTCTACTTTACAGTGTAGAGGGCCTCCACTGTCTCCCTAAAGTTAAATACTTCCGTTAGAGTAATATTATTTAATACTGATACTAGCATTTTGTGAAAGAAATGGATGTTGTAAATGCATTTCATTCTACTGTTATAACATAATGTATGATGTTCCATAAATATATATATATATATATATATATATATATATATACATATATATATGTGTATATATATATATATATCGGTATATTGCTATGGCATGATGTAATATATAATAATTCCATAAATATATTCGTGTCTCGTGTTATAATATGATGTCCTATATACCTCAAAAGTCTTCCGAATTTCATATGATGCGTAATCTCCCATAAAGGAATTGATGTGTCATGTTGTGACATGATGTATAATATTTCATGGGAGCATTGCCGTTTCGTGTTATAACATGATATATGATATTTCATAAATGCATTGCTGCTAAATGTCATAACATGATATACAAAATTCCATAATCCAGCGCCATTTTACGTTAAAACATGATGTGTGATATTCCATAAATGCTTTAATGGAATAGCACACATCATGGCTATTATGGAATAGCACACATCATGGCTATTATGGAATAGCACACATCATGGCTATTATGGAATAGCACACATCATGGCTAATATGGAATAGCACACATCATGGCTATTATGGAATAGCACACATCATGGCTATTATGGAATAGCACACATCATGGCTAATAGTGTTTGTGGACGTACTGAATATGAACAGTCTGCTGGCATGGCGGACAAAGTTATTTTGTAGAGTAACTGGTGTACTTACATGACATGCGTGCATTGTTGCCTCCTTATCACCCACACAGATGTTAGAGTCTAACACGGGTAGTAAAGTCTCCAGGAAGCCATATCGCTTCTTGCACACAGCATTGGTAATCACGGGTATATTGGCTTCCATCAGTAAATCACTTGGCAAGTTACTGCTGCGGTCTGACAGTAAATAAAGTCTTCTGTATAGTGTAATATGCCAAGTTCACTATGATAAGCATACAGCTTTGTGATCATTGCGAAATGGATTATTCCAGGTATGGTGCATCGCATTAAAACTTCTAAAATAACGATTACATCTTTGCCATCACACTATTGGGATATTAAAAAGTGGCAGTCATGCAAAATATATGTTTTTCTACATACTAAAACAACGAGACGGATCAGAAAAAAAAGCAAGCACACTTTTGCCAAAAGACATAAAAACCGGCATGCACTCCATAAAATGACATCAAAACGGGCATTCACACTATATAATGATGAACTGGCATGCAGGCCATCAAATGACGACATCAAAACAGGCACGCACACCATAAAATGACATTAAAACAGTCATGCACGCAATTATATGACATCAAAACATGCATTCACACCATAGAATCACGGCATCAAACCAAATAGGCATGTACAGAATAGAATAATGACACCTAAGCAGGAGTGTACAGGATACGATAACGACACCAAAACAGGATTGTACACGACAGGATAGCGACATCAAGACAGGAATGTACACGATAAGATAGCGACATCAAGACAGGAATGTACACGATAGGATAGCGACATCAAGACAGGAATGTACACGACAGGATAGCGACATCAAGACAGGAATGTACACGATAGGACAACGACATCAAAACAGGAATGTACACGACAGGATAGCGACATCAAGACAGGAATGTACACGATAGGATAGCGACATCAAGACAGGAATGTACACGACAGGATAGCGACATCAAGACAGGAATGTACACGATAGGACAACGACATCAAAGCAGGAATGTACACTATAGAATAACGACATCTAAGCAAGAATGTGCACCATAGGATAACAAAATTAAAACCTGTATGTACACAATAGAACAACGACATAGAAACAGGAATGCACACCATCCCATACCGAAATCACATCCTGCATGTACACAATAGAATGACGACATCAACCACAGGATAACGACATCAAACCTGGAATGTACACCATAGGATTAAGACATCAAAACAGGTATGCACACAATGGATAACCAGATCAAAACAGGCATGTACCCCATAGGATAACGGCATCAAAACAGGAATGTACCCCATAGGATAACGGCATCAAAACAGGAATGTACCCCATAGGATAACGGCATCAAGACAGGAATGTACCCCATAGGATAACGATATCAAAACAGGCATGGTCACCGTAGAATAAGGACATCATTGAAAAATAGTGTAAAATGTATTACACGCGGTGCATCATTGAAATACAAACATATATAATACAATATAATATAATATAATATAATATAATCTAATATAATATAATATAATGTTTTGCAAATTTTATAATTGTGACACATGCTTTCGTTACATGTAGAGGTACAAGTATAGAATAGAATCTTTAATCACATGATTTCCTGCAATGTTTTACACAGGCTGCCAAAGGTACCGTCCAAGAGTGCATATTGACAGTGATCATGATGTGTTTGATTTCCCTAAATTTTGTCCTGCAAAATATGTTGACTTGTTTCCGCATTTTGTGGATGCAGTTACCTAGTGAACCGAGTTTTTATTCTTTTTCACCATCTCTTAAGGTGCAAGGATGGTTTCAGGCGCGTTGCAGACCCTGGGACGACTTTGACCCCGTCCAGCTCATATAAATTGATCGTTTCATCCATAAAACTATATATTTTCATAATCATATGGATGTCAGACGTATTACGCTGTTTTTTTGTGAGCGGGTATAGATTCATAATTTTATTTCAGCTCGTTCCCACAATTTCAATTTTAAGATCTGCAAACTATCTGAAACGATAATATAGACCACTCCCCAGGAACCGAATTTTTGTCTAGGGGTACAATTGATTTCATACAATTTTGTAGATTTGTGAAGTTGGTACCATGATGTTATACAGTTTTTTCGTTCTGTTGAGCACCAAACGTCACAGAAGGAAGAGTTGAAAGGAAAAAGATTCATCGTCACACAATAACCTGTTTTCCTAATCTTCGTATTTTTCCTTTTTGCTTTCCGTCACAACTTTCCACGCGTGCCTAACTATGCGTTCACAATTTGTTCAATTCAAGTCTTTTTATGAAAATACAACGTAAAAGAAAATACGTCCCAGATCCAGTTTTTTGTACGTGCACGCGCCGTGTTCATCCTTTGACTTGGGGACATGCTGGGGGCACATGGGATTAGACGCATTTGATTGGATGGTGCGTGTCACGTGACTAAATTTACCACTAACAGGCCTCGAAACTTCCCTCGACTAAAACAATGACGAATTTTACGCTAATATTTAGGGATATCCCAGGAATTCTTTATCTTTAACCGATTGGAGAGCTTCTTACACAAAGAGACAAACTCCTGAGCTTTCCAGCAGTATAAAATATCATGGCGGTCGAAGAGAATTATTGAGGCCGCAAACGGACAAAGTTATATCTAGGTTTTTGTGTAAATTTCGGACTTTCAAACTGCGACAAAAACGGGCGGTTCTTAGATTTTTATCCGTGTGAGGAGAAATTATCCGTTTAAACACAAAATGGAAATAACCAGTCGCAAGTATTGAAGTTTGCCTACAATAAAATGTACATGCTTGCAGGTAAATAGACAATGCGGGCGAACAGTGAGCTGATGAATATTAGCTTGCGGTGCGGTCGAATACACTCGCAAACGATGGCAAATGATGTTCACAGCATGTTCAAATGTACCCCCTTACAACGTGCTAAGAGTACTACCGGGACTTATGAAATATCAAGTCCACTGATTCACTTGAAATTAAGTTGAAATATGTTCCTCAGGTTTCAGATTTAAAGCTGGTATATAGTTTGCGTAAGTGTGCATGCGCGATGTTAAAAGTCTAAAGCGGTCGGACCGCGTAATACACATACACGGGTTTCTGCCCCCCTTACCCCCCCCCCACCCCCCACCCCCACCCCCGCTGTCAGCAAGGTCAGCAATCTACGCTATCAAATAATCCCATTGCCGCAAAGATGATCCACCTGGCGAAACAGCCAGAGTGGACTCTCCTTTCGCGTAGCCTCCTTGGTAAGCCAAAAAATCTGAAGGCTGAAATCACATATATATATATATATATATATACCCCAGTGAACATTATCAAATAGATGGCTCACAGTAGCTTGGAAAACATTAAATCCATTAGCAAACACAGTAATTGTGTCCACTGTTCAGTGAAGGAAGAATAAAAAGTCGTTAATCATGTGAAGTTTTGACAAGCTTTGAAGTCGGAAGATGGAGCCTTGTCAAGTTGACCAGCTGCTGTGACGCTGTTCACGCTCAATTTAGATAAATCACATCGTGCAAAAATATCTCTAGATCGCCAATAATGTCATAAGTCACTGTAACAGCAAAAAGATAGTTGTTTAAGCGGCACTAGTTCCTTTGGTGTGTCTCTCTTCGACTGATATGTGCATTGAATGAAGCGTGCCGCCATTTTTCCCCTGCGGTAACGTGACCTTGTCGTTGTCAGGGGCCGGTCAGCACGGCTGATGGCTGCTCAAACATTGTGGACCATTACCATACCAAAGTAAACAGAAGATACACGTGCAGTGGTCCTCTGAAACTTGTCATAGTTTTATATCGATTTTCTCATATAAATATTGATTTTTTTCAAACAATGTTTGGTGACCACATACTTTAGGTGTTTATCTTTCAAATATAGAACAAAAGTCATTTTGTCCTTTTACGACACAGCCGTCATAGAACAAACCATCTTTGCACCTTAATAATTGTGCGATGAGATAGAAGATACCTTCTCGCTTTCACACAAATACCAAGTTATTCACAATATAACATCAATACGCTATGCTATTGTGGGCTTAGCTGAAGACAAGTGCACTACGTAACTTGTACCATGTTAGCACCGAAGAAAGTAAAGGCAAGGGACTGACCGTTTCTACCCCACCCTGTGATAAAGCAGTCTGGGTTGCCTGCAAACTTCTGTGTTTGATCTTCAGGCAGCTTGATGACGCCTACGTTCGGGTTGGTGACGTCGACGTCACGCTCCAGCTCCAACAATGCGATGTCATTGGGCACACCAGGCGCAATTAAGCTGAAGTTGGCGTGCTGTATAGTGTAAACATTACATATAATTACCAACAGGTATCACTGTCATGTCGTTGGGCACACCACGCGTGCCTGTCCATATATAGAGATGTGGACAAGGCCATAGGTGGGTACAGTCGGTAAAATAATTCTTGGTAGAATATAAGGGGTCACGGTCATTTTCAACTCGCCGATAAGTGTACCCATACAAGTACGTTTCTTGTTTACAATGGTGTTACCTTGTCTGCGGTAGGCCTCTGAAATGTGCAGACCGATTTTCAAAAAAAGCTGCAAGCCCGATAGCGGCAGAAAGGGCTCAATAACGGCACAAAGGGTGCCTAAAATTACCTTACCAAAAAGTTAACCTTTTTTTTTTTTTGCTTCAAAGTACACAAATATCAATCCATGTCATCATGTTGAGCAGATCTGGAGAAGGTCGGCTTGCATTGATAATATTCAACCGTATATGTATAAACTGGTTTAAAATGGTCCATAAAACAAAATTCCTTGCTTTTTTTATTGATATCTTTGAAAATATTATTGCGATGGAAGTGTACCATTATTGAACAAAATCGCTATTTTCATTCACATTCCACCCTGAATGATTTGAAAACTATATATTCATATTGAATTTGGACAATAGCTAAAAAAACTTATCAGAGACATATATAAATGAACTCAAAAACAGTATTCCCTTAAAATGAAAGAAAAGCTGATGAGAAACATTTACTATGAACCCTAATGAGGATATAAATATAATGATGTAAACTTACTCAAAATGGGAGAAGTAGAATATAAGTAGTGATAAAAAGGGAATTTTCTTACATTATTGTCTGTGCGCCTGATCAGTCAACTTTTTTAATTTCAGTCCCGTAATGCAACACTGATGACATATTATCCTGGCAGGAAAATTATCCAATTTTAACTCAGTACTAAAATTTTTAACATTTACTTTTTACTAATTTTATGTTGTATTGAATGTTTACTCCTAAAAATACGTCATGTTACTATTTGGGTACAGTTTCACAGAGATATATGTTTGTTGAAATAGTAGAAAAAAAAGCTTTCAAAGGTTGTTACGTCATCTGTGTTGAAAGATGACAGCCTCCAGGCCAGACCGTTTAATAGTATATGCGAGAGTTAAGAACTGCCATAACTTTTGTACAATTGATCTTACCTGAATATTCGTTTCATCAAATTATTTCATTTCTTACCACATTTGCCATGAGAAAATGCTAAGAGTTAGTTTTCTTTCGGCTTTAATGTTCGAGATTTTACCTTTTCTAGACACTATCTGTTATATGTATTGTACTGTGAGTTATCAATGCATGTATGTCTTGTCTGTAGCCTGCTGTGTGAGAACAGCAAATGCAATAAAAATGCGTCAGTATGCATTGACAAAATATCAAAATGTGTGTTTAATGTTGCAAATAATTTCCAGTTCAGATTAATGTAGTTTCCATGTATACTGGATGTACCAATGGGGTGAAACCATCTAAGGGTTAGCAAGTAACTCAACTGACCTTTTTGCGACCAGTGCAGAGTTACAAATTTAAAGTACATGTAGTGATTAACAAATTAATGTCCTGAGAGACCCCACTCAGGCAAGTATTGCTGCCGTCGTGGCAGCCATTCAAAAAAAAACAAAAACAAAAACCACGTTGTCATGCTGGTCAATTAAAAGGTAAAATCATTAATAGTTTACACATATTGTTGAGTTTAAATTTATAATAAGAATAGGTAGCTTTGGTTATCTACATCCAGTTTTTAATGAGAACAGGCAGTGTTGGTTATCTATACCAAGCTGATGTGGAGGCTACATGCGGATTAATGGCAATGTCGATGAATAATATAACAATTTTGTCATGTCAAAATAGTGTACTTTAGTATGTTGCAAAAACTGGTCGAGAACTCCACCTCAGAATTAGTGGTCTCCGAACTACAGTTTGGAAAAAAGAAGTATAAAGTAGACATGCTTCAAAACCAGGTCACAATTTTCATGTACAAATTATCAAAAAATTCATATCAATCCAAGACTGACAGAAACAGAATTAAGAAATCATAAACAAGATTTCAGTTATTTTGGCAAAAACGAATTGGTTACCCTTTTGGCCTGTTGGACTTAACCCTTCCCCCCTCAAATCGGCCAAAACCGGCTGGTGGTAAAATGTCTGCTCCCGTGTTTTCAACTTATTTCAACAGTTATGAAAAACAATTTGACTGAGAAATGTTCATGACACTTATCAAGATCACATGCCCCAGGTCAACAGCTTTCCTTGGCACGGGTTGGGCACTTAGTGCCCAACCCGTGCCAAGGAAACCTGTTGATTCGGTCTTAATTCAAGGGGGAATTGATCGAGTAAAAGGGGTAAGGAGTGTCTCTAAAAGCCAGGGGGGGGGATGATTGAGTAAAAGGGGTAAGGAGTGTCTCTAAAAGCCATTCTACTTTGTAATATAAGACCATTAAGTGCCAATACCATAATTCGTAATTCATTATAAGTGGAAAACCACCCAAATCTTGACAAGCCCATCAACATGAACATCCACATATATAACAGCAAGACTTGAATATCCACCAGGCAATACATTACTCATTGAATGTCTAAATATGATACGATGTCACACTGCCAACATAATATAATAACTGTCATGAAAAAATGGAAGTGGAAAACAGTTTTCAACAATGCCAGAGAACCTGCACCGAAAATCCGAACAAACTATATCAGTGAATGAACATGAAATGTAGTATAAAGGAAAACCTCTCTCTCTTGACTAAAGACAGGCAACAACCAAAGTCAATAGCATACAGCTTGACTCCAGAAAAGTACCAACTGAAGTCACTAATTCAAAACCATTTAATGCTAGCAACTTGCAACTTTAACAAATATCTTACAGCATAGACACATTGAATAAAATGTCATCTACATCTGTTAACTTAACATATTTACTACATCATTTATACAACACCTCGAATCCACCTGAAATATTTTCAATAAATTTTCGTTTTTATCCAGACACAACAAAAACGGTCATTCTATTATCATTTTTGAATATCAAGGTGCACAAGTTTTTGAAATAGAAGTAGATGACAGGAGTAGAAGGTCATACTCTAGAAAAAGCAATTAACTTTGACACATAGACACCATAAGTTGGCCCAAACGGAATCTTACAGTTAGTCGATGTACGGGTAATTTACTATATTAACTTCAAAATCATCACGTTTGTTACATAATTTCAACATAAATTCACTGTAATCATTACACATCATTCTATCTAGAAATGAACATCCCATGCCAGTCTGTGTATTTCATCCCATGCCAGTCTGTGTATTTTACTTTAATTGCAAATCATCACTGTATATTTGTGAAATATATTCTTGAGCATACTTAATATTGATGCTAAAGAGATCACCAATATACCTAAATGTCGACTTGCAGCATTTATCAGAAAAAATTCTTCTCTTTTAACAGCTTTACCAAACACATATACTGAACGTAAAATAACTAAGAATTCGCCAAAGGATGCCCATTGGAATAAGAATTTTCTGACTAAAGACGGAAACTCCAAAATTTGTATTACCCTTCTTATGCAGCGGAGTGACATGGGCCTGTGTCACGGAAAGATTGCCCAGTGTAGTGATAAATTTTAAAAAAACTCGTTAGGGAATCACAAATAAATGGCGCCCCCTTCCAAGAATAAAATAACACTGACCCCATCTGAATTATGAAATCCAGACTTTTGAAACTGTAAAAGATCTCTTCTCAGTTTATCCAGATTAAATTGAGAATTACATCTGATGGATTAATGGCTGGTAGTGTGCTTTGGATCTGTCAATGTTACTCTTTTCCTTTGGAAATACTCTTAGTATCTTCTTTAAAACAACATCATGCCTTTAGCTACATGTCTAAAATACATTGCATTGCATAATCATGTTGTGCGGATTCTGTTGATGGTCACTGTAGGCCTAGGGGGCTTTTTTGATTGATTGATGTTGGTGTTAGTGTCACTTTGTGGACTTGTATGGATGATGATCATTGTTGAGACGGTGGTTGCAACTAGTACGTTTTAAATGCTGAATTTTATTGATATTTTCAACAATTTTGGAACCTGTGCTTGCAAATTCTCTGCCGTGCTGCAGATTTTGGTCCCTTTTCATGAACTGTATGATCCCTTATACACATGGATGATTCACCTGTTCGAGCCAATTTACTAGTATAGGCCTATAGTTTTAACCTTTTTGGGGTGCATTTTTGTCAATTAGACGTGGCTTTTGAGACCCCATGAACCCTTGAATGTACGTTTTGTACTCTTTTGGATACAGACGAACTATAAATTTATGTGATTCAGCTATACATACCAAGGAACATTGCCTTTGGTCGGAATTGACTTGGATTTGTTTCATTAGGACTACAATTTGGATATGGTAATGACACTAGTCTTAAATTCATGTTTTAGACAGATTGTTGGTGTTATGGCAGCAATGATGAGGTAATAAAGGAATAGCCCAGGACAGATTACAATTCAGAAAATATTTACCCATACGCCATCGAGCTTAAAGATTCTCTAGTTTTTTTTTAAATCAGTTTTTTTGTATCCATAAATGCATTGGTCCTATGATCTATCCTTTTTTGCACTGAGAAACATTATTTAAAGCAAAGGTGAGTGATCACAATTGGAGATAGGTAGCAAGATCCCAGGCTCTTTTACAAAAGTGGGTATATAATAACTAATTTGCTCTAGGCAGGTAGACATGGTAGCAGTGGTTTTCGTTGGTTCTGCAATTTTGGGGTCAGCAAATTAATATTAAGGAGCCAAATTTGCTTTAGCAAGCAGTGCTATGAAGCCTGAGTTAAGGTTAAATAAAGTACCATCTTTGGAAAACTGGTAAAAAGTGGTTTTTAAAAAGTGTCTGATGTGTGGAAAAATTAGATGGATTACAGAACAACAAATCACGCAAAGGTTAAATGATCAACATAACTGGATAATACTAATCTCAACTATTAATTGAGTGCCTAATTATCAGGGAGAACGTACCACAAAATATGAAAGACAATCTCAATATGAACAAAACCGAAATTGGAGAATAGATGGATTTCAATTCAAAAATATGCTAAAACATTTTGAATTATAATGATGTAAATATATATGGCCAACAGTATTGGAATGAAAAATAAAACTGTAAATGGAGTAGGGAAAATGTATATAAATTTTTGGAAAAGTAAAATAGCTGTACAATTCAACTAGAAGTGTGTCATTGGTCGATTAAATACTAACAAAAGAATAAATGTGATGAAAACGAGTGATAGAAAATGTCAGTTCTGTAAAACAGAGATTGAAAATCAAGTTAATCTATTGTGGTCGTGTGAATGTTTAGAAGATATTTGGGAAAGTAAAATATATACAAAATAGACAATTGCAAATTAGAGAAGATGTTCTAATAAACTTCACAGATACAACCAACAAGAGACTTAGTAACACAGAGGAATACATAGAGGTCAAAGCTGTTTACATGGGAAAATGGCAAGCTGTTTACATGGGAGAATGGCAAGCTGGTTACATGGGAGAATGGCAAGCTGTTTAATGGGAAAATGGCAAGCTGTTTACACGGGAAAATGGCAAGCTGTTTAAATGGGAAAATGGTATATTTAGAAAGGATAAATGATAGTATCTTTAGGGTTTAAAAGAATCTGTTACACAACTATTTTAGAAGAAATATTGCTTTTGTTCAAGAAAAGATAGTGACGCCAATACCACAATAAATATTGATATATTTTACTCGCATGTGTGAAAGATGTTCTGCATTTGTTGATGAATAAAACTTTTAGAAAAAAACGTCTGAGTTAAGGTCACCAGTTGTAATGATGTTTTGTATATTACTAAAATTGGGTAAATCCAAATACAGTTGGTCCCAAAAAAATGCTCGTGCTTTTGGCAGTCTATAAACGGTATAAAGTAGGAATTCATCATTGCAAACTCTGTTCTCAGTCCACAAAAGCTCAAAATCTGGTACCACCAGATCAAGAGGCGAATGACCGCAAGCACTGTTGCAGTCTTTCCCTATAATGACCGCAAGCACTGTGGCGGTCTTTCCCTATAATGACTGCAAGCACTGTTGCAGTGTTTCCCTATAATGACTGCAAGCACTGTGGCGGTCTTTCCCTATAATGACCGCAAGCACTGTGGCGGTCTTTCCCTATAATGACTGCAAGCACTGTGGCGGTCTTTCCCTATAATGACCGCAAGCACTGTGGCGGTCTTTCCCTATAATGACCGCAAGCACTGTGGCGGTCTTTCCCTATAATGACCGCAAGCACTGTTGCAGTGTTTCCCTATAATGACTGCAAGCACTGTGGCGGTCTTTCCCTATAATGACCGCAAGCACTGTTGCAGTGTTTCCCTATAATGACCGCAAGCACTGTGGCGGTCTTTCCCTATAATGACCGCAAGCACTGTGGCGGTCTTTCCCTATAATGACCGCAAGCACTGTGGCGGTCTTTCCCTATAATGACCGCAAGCACTGTTGCAGTGTTTCCCTATAATGACTGCAAGCACTGTGGCGGTCTTTCCCTATAATGACCGCAAGCACTGTGGCCGTCTTTCCCTATAATGACCGCAAGCACTGTGGCGGTCTTTCCCTATAATGACCGCAAGCACTGTGGCGGTCTTTCCCTATAATGTAGTGATACAGTTCGGAGATACTGAGATCACTATCGGCGGTGTCTCGTGACAGAAATGTTATCAAAAATGGTGAACCAAGCTTAAACATTTTACCCAAATAAAGAGGCAAATGAATCAGTATATTAAATTAATATATATATATGTATGTGTGTGTGTGTGTGTGTGTGTGTGTGTGTGTGTGTGTGTGTGTGTGTGTGTGTGTGTGTGTGTACGGCCGGATCTGATTCTGATATGATATAATAGATTCATTTATTGACAAACATATCATTTATCAGAAGGCAAGAAAGATCTTTACTGACTGGGCTGTCATGTATTTTATGTTTACAGCAGGCCCATACATTTTGAAAAAACTTTAGTCTGTAATTAATGAAGAATAATTCAAACGTTGAGAGGTCCGGTTTAAAACCACCAGTTGTCTTTTGTGGGTGATTGCCTGTCTCAAGTCAGGAGTGAAATTCGTTTCTTCACTTTGGTATTGGGAGATTAATGTTGATGCTTTGGTAACTCTGGAATCTCTTTGCTGTCATTTTTGGGTTTGGAATTTATTAATATGGGTCATGTTTTTCTGTACTAAGTGATTTGCTTGGTATGCATAATAACCGTTCTGATAGCATGTTTACTTTACTCAATTTTCTTCCCAAATATTTTGTTTTCCTAAAAATACAACTTGTCTTAATAATTCTGTTACCAAAATGGATTACAAGGATGAGACTAATTGAAACTAGCCAGGTATAAATGCTTATGTAACCCTGAAGTCCTAAAATAAATGTTTAAAACAGTGCATTATGAGGAGGGGCAAGTACAATTGGGGCATATAGAAACGCTAATTTGGCCTGAAAACCTAAATAATGATTTAAAATGGTGTATTGCAAGGATGAAGGAAATTAAAACTGAGTACATGTAAATGCATGGGTAACCATGAAGGACTTTAGGATGATATATTTGATTGCATTAGAACTTCCCAGAAGGTGTTCAGTGATATTTAGATTGTCTTCTTTTTTTCGTCATGGTAAAATGTCGTCTGTCAACAATCTTCTCCTGCGCGTCCTGGGAGAGCATCGAGGAACGCCATTGACTGTGTACACAACATTTGTGACTCCCGTTACATTGAAGTCTTAACCCTTAAAGTGCTAATCCCTGCTATAGTTGCTTTCTCATTACCATTAAAAATATAATGGTCACAAGAGTCAAATTCCTCATGAAGATACCTTTCATTCAAGTACCAGCGAGCCTTGTCTGAAGCAAAAAGTAGTCTTAGTCAACAGCTTTCCTCGGGACACTTTGCGCGCATTCCGCGCATTGCGCGCAAGTGTCCCGAGGAAAGCTGTTGACTCAATCTTAAATCAGCACTTTCAGGGTTAATCTTGTAGGTACTTTTGTAATGCTCTCCCATAATTCCATGGTCAAAATTTTTCCTGGAGGTATATCTTACTAAAGTATCTTACTCATCAGGAATGTCATACATTCCACATAATCAGGTATTTCTTAAGGAATTCTTGATTATGTGATTCCATGACAGGAGCATTCTGGTGGCATGTATTTCATCAGTGATTTGCTTTATCTTTGACATCCGAAAAGTGTGCTCACTGTCCGCTTGAAAATAAACTCCTGACAGCATCTTTTACTTCAATGTCTTCCTCGACGACAACCTGCCAGCATATGTTTTTCATCTCATTCGTTTGACACAAATCTCCTGAATATGGATTTTTTTTACTTAAAAGAATATATTAAAGGTACACATTGTATAAACATTTTTTGTCAGTTAACTTTCGTGGTATAGCATACTTGTTTATTTTACTATGAATTTATATCTTACCTCAATTATTCGCTTGACAAAAACCTCTTCTTCTTGGTCTTTTTTGCTGAGCTGGAATCCGCCTACTCTTACTTTGAATTCCTTTGGCTCTAAATGTCTGTTGAAATAAACTTTGGTTTTGCAAAGCAATGAAAGTTACACTTCAAGCAACATGTATTGCCTTCATATCGATGAAAATCTGTGTAAACGTACACACTAGCCATTAATATATATATATATATATATATATATATATATATATATATATATATATATATATATATATATATATATATATATATATATATATATATACATACATGTGTGTTTGTGAGTGTGTGTGTATGTATGTATGTACGTACGTATTTACGTAGGTATGTGTATCTAATGTGTAGATTTTCGAATATGGTTTTGAGGCAATAAATTATATTCAACTGACTCAAATATTTTTCTAGCTGTCCAATGTAATACAAACTACTGGAAGGGAGGTGCAGTCACTTAACTTAAATGACATTTTGATACTAGCTGCCCAGCGTAACATAAACTACTGGCATTGAGTAATATTCTAGTGACTCAACACTGTAAGTGGGTGTCCAATTGCTGGCCAGAGTTTTTTCTCATAAATACAGAGGAACCCTTAGTGTGCAATTAATGTCCTAGCCAGATAGTTTTTGAATAAATATGAATGTTATTTGTGTCTTTTTGTCCAAAATCACTTCCTATCAGTCATTACCCTATTCCGCAGTATGGACTCTTTACTGTCCATACGCTTACTGGTCAATGTCTAACCTATACACGTATCGAAGTACCATCTTCCATATTGCACATGTTCCTATGTAGAATTTTGACGCAGGCTATATTAGCCCAAATAAATTAAAGGGTGTTAAGTGGGTAACTGTTCAGAACCGTCAGTGGGAGTCAACGTGCTAGTCAGACTCTGTTTTCTCATAGATATGTATGCACCTTTAGTGGGCAATCAATGTGCTAGCTCGATATTGTCTTCTCGTGTATGAACCCTTTGTGGGCAACCAACGTGCTAGCCAGTAAGTGGTCTCTCGTGTACGAATGATGTAATGGGACTCACAGAAGGAGGCAGTGTGCGGCTGTCAGGACCCAGCGCGGCGTCAGGAGGGAGCCTCCACATGAGTGGCTGTAGTTCAGAGAGCCCTGTCGTTGAAGGGAGACCTGCCATGGCCAGCGACCCTTTGCGCTCACCTTGCCTCCAATAATGTGAGGCCCTGGTCTTGGTGCCCCTGCCACAAGGCCTGTGGAAACATTCAAAATATATCACGGTTATTACAAAGAAATATGAGGCATGGATAAATGTTATATGCTTGTGCAGTAAAATGAATCAGATGTTTCTTAATTGTGTTTTATTTCACGCCATCACACTTGCCACATGTGATATAAGGCGATACCCATTTCACATAAGCCAACACTCCCATTAAACATAAGGCAACATTTTCTCACCACATATGTCCAATCATTCTGAAGGTCTCCTCCACGCATCTTACACACAAGCAGATGTACAATTCAAAATAATCCAATGTTATCTGGTCAGTCTATAATAACAATTGGAAATATAAGGCAAAATTAACTCATTCCACCCTGATGACGCTTTTTCCCGCTAATATCTAAATGTCGTCTGCTAATTGTATTTTACTAATTTAGGGATTATTTTTCAATATTTTGGATGAAACTTGCATGGAAGATCATTCCAAATTATATGTCCATGGTCAACAGCTTTCCTTGGCGCGCTCTGGGCGCATTGCGCCCAGAGCGCGCCAAGGAAAGCTGTTGACTCAGTCTTCTATCAGGGTGGAATGAGTTAATACTAACCCAGCGCAAGCACAGCGAGACAGAACGTTGTAAGCCACATGGTGGACAGTAGAAACAGTGAGAACTGAAGTGTGGTGCAACAGAGAAAGTTCAGTTGAGCTGGTGATAAGAATCCACAAACGTCACCTTGTCTTATCTAAAGGCACCTTGTCTTATCTAAAGGTCCAAAACTGTCACAAACTTTCAGCTGACTGTGCATAATATATGGCGCACTTTCATCGCATAATGTACAGTACATCAATTATTCTAAAATTAAAACCGACACGTGGTTCAATATAGATAAGTTTGTTTAAACGTTGGTATCTAATCACCAACTGGCGTCAATTGATTACAGGCAGGAAACTGTCACCTTATGGCAATGGTGAAGGCAAAATCCTTCTTGTGCCAAAGGAAACATTACGTTTTTCCTTTATTTTTTCTTGTTTTCCTTCTCTTTTTCCTTGCAGTCATGTGCGGTCTTATTCGGGGCTATTGTGATGTCCTCAAACTTGAGCATTATAGCAACCTTGTGGATGAAATATCGCTTTTCATGTGTAACAGTTGTGGTGTTAAAATTATGCGTGAGAAATGAGTTGAAATTTGCAAAACATAATTGAGGTGGCTGCTACGTGACCTGATCGTTCTGTGGTAAAAAAGCAATTGTTTTCAAACCTTTTAATAACAGAAACCGAGAAACATACGCAAGTAATGCAGATGTTCCCAACGTCCAATTACATTCAATTTGATAAAATGTTGAATATTGTATATGTTCAAAGCCCTTTTAACAGATAGTCCACTGCAACTTTAATTCCTGTGCTACATGTATTGTCCATGTTGCACACGTTCTTCTATAGAATTTTGACATTGGCTGCATGAGCCAAAATAACTTAAAGGGTCTTCAGCGGGTAACTACTCAGGACATGTTTCTGAGCCTGTACCTGTACTTGTCTCCTTAGAAGTGGCTCCTTGTCTTAGCTCAATATTCAGACAGCCCACATAATAATGAATAAATATGAACATGGCAATGGATGAATTAGCTAAATACGTGAAGTTTTGCTTTCAATGTTTCATGCAGAGCTTCATTATGAGTGAAGAACACCTGTCAAACTAAACATTATTACTAAATTTGTACAGCTCAAGTTCAGATCAGAACAATTACACTCACCTTGAACCAGTATGTACCCGTTCTAGCTTTATATATATATATATATATATATATATATATATATATATATATATATATATATATATATATATATATATATATATATATATTCACATATCGAATATGATACAAACACTAGGTATCTGCAATAAAATTGTCCTTGTCATAGAGATAGATTACTAAAAAACTAGAAAAAAAAACTTACATTGATCAAAGAAATAATCCTCTAAAAATGAGAAAAAACGTACCAAACATGCGAGCACATGCTTTTTTTTTATTTGGAAATGTCAATTTTTATGCAAATGTGTACAGGCATCAAGAAGGTAAAAGTCCCCACGCAAACCTAATAATTTTCAGAAACAATGACTTTATTTATACTTTTACATTATCATATATCATCATTGAAGAAACAGAGACTGAAACACACAGACAGACAGACAGACAGACAGACAGACAGACAAACAGATAGACACTTTTTCTGTGAATATCTTAATTGCATTATCTCGGATCTATATTATTTCCTCGCCCATGTATGGAAGGTGTTATTTTCCAATAATTCGCAAAACCCAGTGTTGCATGTACAAAACCCTTGATTTTGTCATCAAACTTTGTTGGTTTTGTTTTAAACTTATTTTATCAACGCAATCGAGGACGAGGGCCAGGCCCTATAATATGTGAACCTGAAGGTTCATATGAAAATCTGGGTTGTGCACATGGAACCTTGGGTTTTGTGTTGAATGTAAACAACTGAGCAAATCAGCCATTACCTCCATCAACCGTGGACAAATCTCAGGGTTTCAGTGCAAAATCTCGGGCTTCCTGAATTTTGAAATCACAGAACATAACCCTGAGTTTCGAAATCTTGGGATTCGTATAAGTTGTAATTTGATGAACAAAGCCCACGCTTTTGTGATCACTTGATCAGCACACAGTCTTCAGACTACCAAGCCATAAAAGCCTGGGTTGTGTAGTGGAACTCGGGATTTTGTGACGAAACTCCGAGTTTTGCTTCAAAACTCTGGGTCCTATCATACAAATCCCATGGTTTTGTGCATCAAACAATGTCAAGTCAATGGGTAGGTATCTACACGGGCAATGAAATGTACCTTTGACTGGTCGCTGTTCACAACTCTAGCAGATGTACAATTTACGAAACCCTTGGTTTTGTGATGGCACAAAACCCGGGTTTTTGTAAAGATAGAAATTCCTGGGTTTCTTGACGCCACAAACGCCAGGTTTTGTATCTTCCCATTGTGTAACTACCATTTTGTTTTTACAAAAGCAGACAACTTATAGCTTGAAGAATAATATAAAGGATTCAAATCTCCCTTTGGGTACCAATTCGGCAATTTCATATCCCAGACAGTTTAAAAAATTGTGGACACCGATGATATCTTTTATATCTGTATTTTCTGCAAGGATTGTACACTAAAGTCATAAATGAGACCCCTGAACGGACTCTGTCAGATAAAAAGTTCAGAAGTCTTGGTCACCTTCCAATTAAAACGCTTTATGTGTCCTTAACTTGGGGTTTTAAATAAAAGGTGGATATTTAATACAAGTTTATCTTCATCGGATATTTTGTTACCACTTATATAAAACTTGCCAGTACCTGTATCCACTATCGGGGTATCTTTCTCACCCAAGCCCCAGCTTTCACACACCAGGGGGTCGTGGCGGGTCCTATTAAAATTTATAGCCTCAGGGCCCGGCCCTGGCACTCCCCACAAAAGTGGTAGCACATGATAGTTCCATAAATTAAAATGCACCCCCTTTTCAAGGATTTTTTCCTGAATTTTACCCCCCTATTTTGCTGAAAACAAGCAGATTTTGACCCTCAAAAAGTACCCCTATTTTTAAATTTCAAGGATACAAATGTTGTGGCCCATGCCATAAAATCTGCATTATGCAGCATATAAGTGTTGTTACATGCACATCTGGATTAAACTTAATTGTTATGAGTGAAACCATTTTCATTTTCTCCGTGCTTTTTTATGATTTGGGTTCCAGTTCTTTTATTTTTATACCCCATATTTCGTAAAAACGCGAAGGTTGTACAAAACATACCCTAACTTAAGATTTTGCAGATCTTGACCCATGAAAAACACCCCTAATTTCCGATTTCGCGGACCGCGTCGAGGCTCAAAATATTCCCCTTCTCCCGCGAAATTTGGAACCATCAAGCGTCCATGTTTGGTCCTAGTGCGGGGGCCGGGCCTCAGGGTGACTTCTACGCCTGGTACAGAATACGTACTGCGGAGTACACCGATGATGTTTGTATTGCGGTGTATTTACATTTTCAGGTTACGCTCACTCTGGGAAAAGTCCCAATATATATTGCACATTACATTTATTCGACAAATTAACCTTCCCTTAACCCCAATCGCATATAGATTCTGGGTAATACCTCTTCAAAATATTGAATCGGCTCATAAGCACTTGGCTGCCATTTTGAAAACTGCCGACTCTGCACCCAACGGTTTGTAAGGGGGCAACCATTAGATATTCTTGGGGGGGGGGCTGGGTTTTTTGCTTGGGTGTTCTTTTTTATTTCTTACACAGTACCACCTCAATTTTTTTCCACCTTCCATGGTAAGATTTTTTTTTCCCATGGAAATCTGGCAAACATTTTTTTTTTTTTTGCAACTCATTATTGCTGTTCCAAGATCACTGCTCATATCAATAGCTTTTCCCATTATGTGCGTGGCCATAATGTGTACAAACATTAAGATATATCAATATTTAAAGTCAGTGCTGAGAAAAAGAATAAATTGGTACTTTTGTGGATTATGATCTTCCAACAATGAAAGACTTCAAGACACCTTTTAAATTTTACTGGCAGTGCCTATATGAACCATATTACCAGACATTTGAGTATATTGGAATACTCACACTTTTTAAATTGATATTTTAATATGAAGGTAAATGCAATATTCAAAGGGCTTCCAATCCTATTAAAATATCTGGGCAAGTATGCTTTCCAACAGATCTTGTTATCATCACCGATATACTTAAAATTTCATGCATAGAATAAGCTTTAATTGTATATTAACTGATGCAATGTACAATAAAGCTTTATGATACTCCAAAGTCAGTATAGTACAGTATAAATGGTATAGATACTACCTGTTCCAAACCATGCTAGCTGGTTCGACAGAGGTTGAAGTTAAAAAGGATAAGAATACTCAAATATATACACTTCTGGATCACATATTTTGACAGTTTGGTGCTGTGTATAAAAATGTAGTCATAATCATGTGTATGTTGGAAATTGTGCTCTACTGATTTATGTTTGCTGTTATTCATTTCAAATATAGGCCTACTATATGTATTATGTCTCTTGTAACTGATCACTGATACATCAAGTTTATTCCATGTTTGCCTCATAAGTGCTGGTTCCGAAATACCTCAGTTGGTTTATGAACCTAAAAACTTCTAGTCCACTATATGCCAAAGTCTTTGTAGTCCACAAGTTTACTTGCATTCGCAATATCTACATGATCTAGTCAATGTACATGTACCCCCTGTGGTGCTATAATTTTATCCTGCATGAAAGCTTAATTCAGAGGTTAAGTAAAATGCAGAAAGTTCATATATAATTTGATGGATACTATAATATCAGTATATATTTTTGGCAAGCATATCATGCTTACCAGCTCAATAGTCCCTAGTCCTTTCACATGGGTTTGTGCTAAGATTAAGATGGGTTGCAACATTCATAAGTTGACAACCATATTTATGTTCTATATGTCATGTCATATTTTATTCCTGGATGTCATGCACTTTTATAATTATTCCATAAGAATTGGACTGATGGCATGGGTATGACAGTTTTTCTTTCAACAATTTGAAGTGAGGGAACTAGTTTTTTTTCTTTCTTTACCAACACACCATTGTCAGCTTTGCAGAAAAGCTGGGGTACCCAGAACACTTTTCATGCAGATTCCTTAAAAACCTGGTGACATTTGTAGTTAGATATTTTGTTTGTTACAAATAATCTACTACTAGTGTAAAAGTGTTACTGTTTGCCGTCCATCATTTTGTATTTGTACCTGTAGTCATAGATCGTCAATGATCTATGCTGTAGTATAGATCAATATATTTCTATTATTTAAAGTCAATTTATGCTTGTTGAGTTGCTGTCTGGTACATCAACTTGGTTAAAATTTATAGTCATATATATAACTTTAGTTGCTACGAAGAATATGAAACATGTACTGGTATGCTACCAGGTCGTCTGCCGTCCATAGCTTTGTATTTGTACCTGTAGTATATAGATTAAATCAAATTACTATCTAGGGTAGTTAGTGTGGCTGTATGACCACCAACTTGTTTGTACTGGGATGAAATTCAGCAGTCCTTATTTTAGAAGGACTTGTAATGCCTTTCTCACACTGAAACACTTTAGTATCACACCTGTTTATTAATGACGTTATTTTTTATCATTTTCTTTATGAAACACTGATCCTTCTACATCATTTTGTTACAAGTTTTGTATTACATTGTTTAATAGTCTCCATTTGCATGTCAATAAAATATTTTGATACATCATGTAGTTCGAGTTAATTTTATATATTACCATGATTACTGGGAGTACTAGCCGATTAGGTTTGGACCAAAACACTGCACAAGTCATTCCTAGTGAACATCTTGTAATGATCAGTATTCAAACATAAATCTTTCAGTAACTGTGAGTACATGCAAATGACCATTGATGGATAAAATGGTACAGGACGGCAGAAACATTATTATACATTTATAAACAGTAACTAAAATGAAGCAAGGTCACAAGCACCACAACAGCAGATTCCTTTCACTGTTGCAGTTGCTCTGACTGGTCAATTGAAATCGAAGTGAATTAATATAGTTTGCACTGCAACATTAAAATATTTTTTTCCAGCTTTTCAAGCAGTACTTTATTTATTTCTGGCAATGAAAAGGAGAAATTATTTATTTCTCCAATTTCTCACCCAAAATTATTCATTTCCAACCCCCCCCCCAAGAATATCTAATGGTTGCCCCCTCAAGGAGAATACAAATTGGTAGATGGCACTGTTCTGAAAAAGGAACGTGTCCACTGGCACTTCTGTTATGCCATTATTGGCAGGCTGTGCTCAGATGATGAGGACCCTTAACAACGAGCCTACAAAATGGTGTACACAATAATTTTTATCATTGTGTATACTATTTTGTAAACTCCTTGACAATAATGTATACAACATTTTGAAAACATGTTCTTGACACACCACCCTTACTTTGAAGAGGAAGAGAAAACAAAATTAGGTACCATGACAAATTTCAATCAAAGCAAAAAAACGCATGGTCAAAATGTTTTGAGACCACGGAACGGTCGGGTTTCGAGTGGAAACAACAACCATCGCTTCGGCACCAATCACCTTGCAGAAAATGGGAAACGCACATACCAAGCGTGACTGTACATCCCCATTCCTGAAAAGAATTGTTCAATGGAGGCAGGCATGCGTGAATGCCTTAATCGACACGGCCCAGTTCATTATGTCTGTATAATGCCTTAATTGATTTTTTAAGAATTCCTATTTCTTTCTTTCTTTTTTTCTTTCTTTCTTTCTTTCTTTCTTTCTTTCTTTCTTTCTTTCTTTCTTTCTTTCTTTCTTTCTTTCTTTCTTTTTCTTTCTATCTTTCTCTCTCTCCTTCCCTCCCTCCCTTCTTTTTTTCTTTCTTTCTGTCTTTCTTTTAGATATTGTAACATTGCAGATTCTTCTATTAGATCAAGAAGGGCACCACTGATCCCCAGCTGTCTCAAAGAAAATACGTTTGTGCCAAACACAAGGGAATGTTGTACTTATCCGCAAATACGTTTCTAGCTTTTGTTTTTATTGCTAGACCACAATACATATCATGAACAAGAGGGCTGTGTGAACAGCCCGTGCTCAGCTGACTTAGATATTGATCACACTCGTGGCTCTGTGAAATTGGGATAGGATCAAGGTCACCCATGTTCTGAGTAAGTCTGACCTTTATGGAAGAACACTAACATGTACAACATCAAGGTCCCAGTTCAAGCAGTTCTCAAGTTATGGTGAAGAGTAAAATTCATATATGTTGCACTGTGACCCCAGAAATGAGGTTAAAGTCACGCATGTACTGTCTAAGCATGACTTTCATAGAGAAACATTAACATGTGCAACATCAAGATCCTAACTCAAAACAGATCTCAAGTTATAAAGTGAACAATAAATTTTATGGCAGTTGTCCTATGACCTTGGCAATGAGGTCAAGCTCCAAACATCACTGGAACATAACCATTTGCACAAAATAGGTAGACACATGTAAAAGGTACATCCCTACCAAGTTTGGCACAAAGCTGGCCAAAATTATCTACATGTAAGTTGTAACCATTACAAGATATCCCCATATTAAACTTTCCTATTTTTTTTAAGATTTTCGAAAAAAATCATAAAAAATCCAAAAAATCACTAGATCATGACCATTTAAACAAACTTGGTATAAACCCACCCAAGGTATATTGCCACCAAGTTTGAAGTGAATCTGACACACATTTTCTTCAGAGGAATCCAACATGTGAATTACCATTACAATGTCCATTGACTTGCATGGTAAGCAATACAAAAGATGCATTTACCGATAAGTACAAATGTACCCGAATTGAAAAATATCGTTAGAAATCGGGAATCTACAGCAGTGCTACCTAGTGAATATCTTTGCTTGACTCTTTCACAAAGAATATGTCCACAGAGTTTCAACTTAATCTGAGTAACAGATCTGGAAAGAAGTCACAAGTAACGAAAACAGACAAAAAAATCATAAAAAATTGCAGCACCAGCTGGTGAACAAATTAAAAACGAGGAGTCCCTGGGAGTGTTCTTATGTAATATCAAAGCAATTGGGTGAGTGGTCGTGGAGGAGAGGATTTTTTAAGATTTGTCTTAAAAAAAGAACAAAAAATTCATTAAAAATCTGGATGACGGTTTTGGAGAAGTCGAAAACGTGAATTAGCATTAGAATGCCCATTGACTTACATAGTAATCAATAAGAAAGCTGCATTCACCGACAAGTACCGGAATTGAAAAAAAATCGTGAAAAATCAGGCATCCATAGAAGTGCCACCTATTGAACAACTTTGTTTGACCATTCCACGAGGAGCATATCCACCAAGTTTCCGCTTAATCTTGTGACGGTTCTGGAGAAGTCAAAACAGCAAAAACACACAAAAATAATAAAAAAAATAGAACAAAATTGCAGTGCCACCTGGTGAACAAATTAAGAACAAAGATTCCCCGGGAGTGTCCCTGTGGGACATCAATGAAATTGGGTGAGTGGTTTCGGAGAAGATGATTTTTTAAGATTTGCCCCAAAAAAGAACCAAACAAAAAAAATCATAAAAAATCCAAAAATTAATGGAGCGTAACCATTTGAACAAAGTTGGTAGAGACCCACCCAAGGCATATCCCCACCACGTTTGAATTGAATCTGGCGGACGGTTTTGGAGAAGTTGAAAATGTGAATTGTGGATGGACGACGGATGTCTCCTTTGAAACTTAAAAGTTTCATACACTATTTCACCATACCGACACTGCTATAAACAGGTAAATAGTAATACAATTTTTAGCACCATAAAGTTGACTACAGTTGTTATAAGGTAAAGTGTACTAAGGTACTAGCTGAAAGCCACCTCTGCCACTATACTGGATGAAGATTAAAAAGAAAGAAATCCTGCAAAAAGTGAGTATGGTCATGGTTTTCCGACTTAAGAGGGACTAGAGAAAATTCTCTAGGTGGGTAAAGTATACTTTACCCCCGGGTACTTTCTCTCTTACCACTGTAAACACTTTGAGGACTGTACTTTGTCATTTCAAACTCCATCTTGACACAATTTGACTAATGTTCTTGAGTTAGTGTTATATTTTTTAGGTATTTTGTCATATCTCTGGGAACATTTCAACAGAGTTTTGTGTAGTTGTTGTTTTTTATAACCTTTGTGTTGGTATTTATGCAACAAAGTTCTAACCCTATTGATAAAATCGCTACAAAGTGTGGTGTTTCTAGCAATACGTATGACTTGTCCGATACAAACTCCATATATGCTTGTTTCTCTGGAATGTTTCCTGTCAGGTCAGGGTAGGAGATAATATCAAATTTGAACTGGTTTCTCTTGTCAAATATATTTGTTACATACTGGTTGTTCTTTATTTCTATATCCAGATCAAGAAAGTAGCTTTTGTATCACTTTCATTTTCCAAATTTAATATTAGTTTGTTTGGGATACATGTTTTTCCAATTTCCTTTTATTCCATCTGCATTGTTTAAAGCACACAGGTCATCTATAAATCTTGTTGTGTGAGAATATGATCTTCTTGCAGCTGTAAAGTTTTTTTTTTTTTATTTGCCAATCCCTCCATCCATTTAGATTCATAAAAATGTAAATAAAGGTTAGCAATATGTGAGGCAGCATCTGTTCCCATTGTTATGCTTACTATTTGTTGATAGACTCTGGTTCCAAAGCAAAAGTATGCATTGTTGATAATGTATTCTATCATTTGAGCACACTCTTGCTTCGTGTAAGATATTCCTTTGTTCTTACCTTTATCAAATTTAACCTCAGCACCAGATATTATAATATGCTGACACGTGCCACCTTTGAACGCTTTATCCAACATTGAAATTAACACGTTGTTTAAGTCTGTCAAGTTGATCGTGGTATACAATGTTGAGAAATCAAAAGTATGCATTGATTTGGCACCATTCTTATTGTTAATTTTGTCAATGTCTAGTAGAATGTCACTTGTGCTATCTGTAATCCACATTCTATTCACTCCCGTGTACATTTTCACTTTTTTGCAGTAGTTAGTATGTGAATGTTTGACAAGTTTGAGGACTTTAGTGAGTCGTTTGGCAACTTGTTTCGAAACACATTTCTTTGCTGCAATGATGAATCTGAATTTAACAGGAGTTTAATGCATTTTGACAATTGCATAAATGATTGGTAATTTCTTGTCCTCATTTGAGACAATGCATTTCAACTCCTTGTTTTTATTCACTTGGTCCTTGATAACAGTATCAGAGGTTCCTGCCTGTTGAACTTTCATTATTAATTCACTCAGTATTGTATTAATGTAGTATGGTTTACAAGTAAGTGCAATATTATTGCTAGCTTTGTCATCATCATGGTGTTTTTAGTAAGCAGGTGTATTTTCATGTGGTTTCATTTTATGGCGTGATGCATTGCATTCAAGCGTCCTGGTTAAAAAAAACTGCGTCCATTTTTAATTGATTTTTTATATAGGGCAGTCAGTATGAAGGTTTATTACTGAACCTCTAAATTAAATACAATGCAATCAACTCTACTGCGTTTCCTTGCAAGTGGAAATCAGATTTACCATAATCGGAGTCACGAAAATGTGGAAAACATGCACGCAGGCACGCACACACACACACGCACACACACAAATTGCAGCGCACAATGTCTTGTACACACAAAATATTATTACTGTCTTATCTGTGATACTGAAAAACATCAGACCTTGTGGGATACTAACTATTAATAAGATGGAGCAAAGCCCTGCACCCACATTTTTGCCTTACCCCCACAACCACATCGCTTGGACACTGATATCTGACACGCAATTTCCAACAGCAGGCTACAGGGGTGCTCATATCAGTGGTGCTCCCATTCTAATAGCAGGCTACAGGGGCACTCACATCAGTGATGCTCCCATTCTAATAGCAGGCCACAGGGGCACTCACATCAGTGATGCTCCCATTCTAATAGCAGGCCACAGGGGCACTCACATCAGTGATGCTCGCACTCTAATAGCAGGCTACAGGGACACTCACACCAGTGATGCTCCCACTCTAATAGCAGGCTTCAGGGACACTCACACCAGTCATGCTCTCACTCTAATAGCAGGCTACAGCGACACTCACACATTTGTTGGATTTTGCCAATTTTTTAAAAATATTATACTCAAAAGCTAGATATCTATCACGAGTCACTTTGATTGGTCCTTCTACTCCTCAACTCCACAGCCATCACATTTTGAAATTTATTAAAGGAAATGATACAGTGCAGCTGGAAGTCTTTGGCGGCGGGGTTGGGGTGTATTCTGGCAGATCTGGTGTTACTTCTGGTAGGCTCCCATGCCTGGGCGGCTCACGTCAGGAAAAAATATAACCTCAACTCCACAACCCTGAACTCCGCAAACATGTAAAACTGGAATCGTCATTGCTTCAGCAAACTTTCAAATATAAAATACATTCACAAGTTATTGCTTTACATGGAATTTAGGATAAGGTTTATACCAGAAAATATTTCCCCGGGCTGTTTTTCATTGCCTCATAACATCATTCGCTTCTATCATAATTCAATGTTGTTGTTTTTTAATATTTACTTTGGTTGCACAGTTGTGTCTCCCCATTGGAGTACTATAGTTGACCATGCCCTGCGAACATAAGCAACGACCTCAGCAGGACCATTGGCGGTGGATGTGTGCATATTACGCCACATTATTTGTTACCAAGTTACTGCCCCATTTGCTGTCCAAATTAACATTTTAACCATTTGATAACCAACAGTGTGGTAAATAGGCCTAAATAAGTCTCAATACCTGAAAATGTGGCCCTGAGTTCAGATGAGAACTTGTGACAGCAGTACAGCAGAGAAGTGTGTCTGTACCGTACATGTTACCGCATTTTCAGCACGAATTGGCCAGCCTAAGATGCATAATACACCAAGTAGGTTCTGAAGACCCACACACATAACCTTTAGTTTAAATATCAATTACTAATTTTGATAACTGCGACTGTAGCACAGAGAGTATGCAGGCAAACACAGTTCAGCACAGTTTCAAAAATGAATTTACAGTGTAGGGGGCAAAAACTAGCAGGCCTGAATCAATGACCTATCACTAGTAGGCCTGAAACAATGACCTATCACTAGTAGGCCTGAATCAATGACCTATCACTAGTAGGCCTGAATCAGTGACCTACACAGGATGGTGAGCTACACTAATAATGTATTTGACGACTGATCAATCTGCAGCACACCAGGGAGGCAAGCCCACAGAATACCAGGGAGGTAAGCTTACAGCGAACCAGGGAGGCAGCCTACAGCACACCATGGAGGTAAGTCTACAGTGCAGCAGGGAGGCAAGCCTACAGTACACCAGGGAGGCAGCCTACAGCGCAGAAGGGAGGCAAGCCTACAGCACACCAGGGAAGTAAGCCTACAGTGCACCTCACAGGCCACCTGTGGCACACCAGGGAGATCGCCTACATCACACCATGCAGGTAAGCCTACAGTACACCAGGGAGGTAAGACTACAGTGCACCAGGGAGGTAGGTCTACAGTGCACCAGGGAGGTAAGCCTACATTGCACCAAGGAGGCAAGCCTACAGAGCACCAGGAAGGTAAGCCTACAGTGCACCAGGGAGGTAATCCTACATTGCACCAGGGAGGTAAGCCTACAGTGCACCAGGGAGGTAAGCCTACAGTGCACCAGGGAGGTAATTCTACATTGCACCAGGGAGGTAAGCCTACAGTGCACCAGGGAGGTAATCCTGCATTGCACCAGGGAGGTAATCCTACAGTGCACCAGGGAGTTAAGCCTACAGTGCACCAGGGAGGTAATCCTACATTGCACCAGGGAAGTAATCCTACATTGCACCAGGGAGGTAATCCTACAGTGCACCAGGGAGGTTAGCCTACATTGCACCAGGGAGGTGAGCCTACAGTGCACCAGGGAGGTGAGCCTACAGTGCACCAGGGAGGTAATGCTACAGTGCACCAGGGAGGTAAGCCTACAGTGCACCAGGGAGATAAGCCTACAGTGCACCAGGGAGGTAAGCCTACAGTGCACCAGGGAGGTGAGCCTACAGTGCACCAGGGATGCATGCCTACAGTGCACCAGGGAGGTAAGCCTACAGTGCACCAGGGAGGTAATCCTACAGTGCACCAGGGATGCATGCCTACAGTGCACCAGGGAGGTAATGCTACAGTGCACCAGGGAGGTAAGCCTACAGTGCACCAGGGAGGTAAGCCTACAGTGCCCCAGGAAGGTAAGCCTACAGTGCACCAGGGATGCACGCCTACAGTGCATCAGGGAGGTAAGCCTACAGTGCACCAGGGAGGTGAGCCTACGGTGCACCAGGGAGGTAATCCTACAGTGCACCAGGGATGCATGCCTACAATGCACCAGGGAGGTAAGCCTACAGTGCACCAGGGAGGTGAGTCTACAGTGCACCAGGGAGGTAAGCCTACAGTGCACCAGGGAGGTAATCCTAAAGTGCACCAGGGAGGTAATCTTACAGTGCACCAGGTATGCACGCCTACAGTGCACCAGGGAGGTAATGCTACAGTGCACCAGGAAGGTAAGCCTACAGTGCACCAGGGAGGTAAGCCTACAGTGCACCAGGGAGGTAATGCTACAGTGCACCAGGGAGGTAAGCCTACAGTGCACCAGGGAGGTAAGCCTACAGTGCACCAGGGAGGTAAGCCTACAGTGCACCAGGGAGGTAAGCCTACAGTGCACCAGGGAGGTAGGCTTACAGTGCACCAGGGAGGTAAGCCTACAGTGCACCAGGGAGGTAATGCTACAGTGCACCAGGGAGGTAAGCCTACAGTGCACCAGGGAGGTAATGCTACAGTGCACCAGGGAGGTAAGCTTACAGTGCACCAGGGAGGTAAGCCTACAGTGCACAAGGGAGGTAAGCCTACAGTGCACCAGGGAGGTAGGCCTACAGTGCACCAGGGAGGTAAGCCTACAGTGCACCAGGGATGCATGCCTACAGTGCACCAGGGAGGTAAGCCTACAGTGCACCAGGGAGGTAAGCCTACAGTGCACCAGGGAGGTAGGCTTACAGTGCACCAGGGAGGTAAGCCTACAGTGCACCAGGGAGGTAATGCTACAGTGCACCACGGAGGTAAGCCTACAGTGCACCAGGGAGGTAAGCCTACAGTGCACCAGGGAGGTAAGCCTACATTGCACCAGGGAGGTAAGCCTACAGTGCACCAGGAAGGTAAACCTACAGTGCACCAGGGATGCATGCCTACAGTGCACCAGGGAGGTAAGCCTACAGTGCACCAGGGAGGTAATGCTACAGTGCACCAGGGAGGTAAGCCTACAGTGCACCAGGGAGGTAATCCTACAGTGCACAAGGGATGCATGCCTACAGTGCACCAGGGAGGTAAGCCGACAGTGCACCAGGGAGGTAATGCTACAGTGCACCAGGAAGGTAAGCCTACAGTGCACCAGGGAGGTAATCCTACACAGCACCAGGGAGGTAATCTTACAGTGCACCAGGGATGCACGCCTACAGTGCACCAGGGAGGTAATGCTACAGTGCACCAGGAAGGTAAGCCTACAGTGCACCAGGGAGGTAAGCCTACAGTGCACCAGGGAGGTAATGCTACAGTGCACCAGGGAGGTAAGCCTACAGTGCACCAGGGAGGTAAGCCTACAGTGCACCAGGGAGGTAAGCCTACAGTGCACCAGGGAGGTAATCCTACATTGCACCAGGGAAGTAATCCTACATTGCACCAGGGAGGTAAGCCTACAGTGCACCAGGGAGGTAAGCCTACAGTGCACCAGGAAGGTAAGCCTACAGTGCACCAGGGAGGTAATGCTACAGTGCACCAGGGAGGTAAGTCTACAGTGCACCAGGGAGGTAAGCCTACAGTGCACCAGGGTGGTAAGCCTATGGCCCACCAGGGAGGTAAGCCTACAGCAAACAAGGGAGGTAAGCTTATGGCAAACAGGAGGGCAGCCTACAGCACACCAAGCAGGAAAACCCACAGTACACCAGGGAGGCAAGGCTACAGCTCACCCGGGTGGTGAGGATATAGCACACCAGGGAGGTACGCCTACAGCACACCAGACAGGCATGAGTTCGAGTCAAACATTTTCATGACCATTGATGAAAGTTTTACCAAATTCACACCTTTTTAATATTTTGGTAAGATCAAGAATCCAGCCTGGTGTTAAGAATCATGTGTTTTAACTTTCACAATTTTGTGTTTGCCAAAATATTGGCTTAATGCATCACAACAATTTTTCATAATAGATTTTAAAAGTCTTCTTGGAATCTTACCCATTTATACATGGTGTAGAAATATTTCTGTGGAAAATAAATGTAGCAAGCATGCAAATTGGGCTTAAAACGGATGTCAGACTGCCCCAATCACTTTGGTTAACAAAAACGAAAAATAGCATTCAGGTAAAGAATTATCCTCACAATTTTTTTTCTCAATTCTACCATTTTTGGAGACTTTGCAGTAGAAAACTTTACATAGAATTTCTATATTGTTGTCCATGAAATGAAAGAGCAATTTAGGATGTGTTCTTGGGAGAAGTACTGGTGACAGAGACTCAGATGGCCTTTAAATAAAGGCTTCAAAAGTTTCATAACCATTTAAAAATAATAAGAAAGCTGGTTTTCATTGGGAATGTGGTCCATTATTAAGTGCTTCTCTGACAAATTAAGCTGTGATGGATTCTTAGTGAGATATTATGGTAACTTTATCTCCTTGTGTGCCACTCAGACAGCCTTGAAATAAATCCTTTCATGTTTATAAATACAAAGAGGAAGCTGGTTTTGATGAGGGACTTGTTCCATCATAAGATGAATCAATGGCAAAAATTTGATAAAGCTGCGGTCAATTTTTTTTAGTTCTAGCAGTTACATCTTCAGGTGTTGATGCCACTCAGACTGGCAGACCCAAATTAATAGTATTACATTACAAGTTAGAACAACAGGCCCATGGGCCTAACGCTCTGCTGGCATCATGGCTATATTGCACCTGTTCATTTCAAAGTTGTGAGTCCTCAAGTGGCTTCTGAACATATAAAGCTTAATGTAAAAATTGGCCACCAGATGGCACTTCACTCCACATGCAATCATAGCTTATTTGTGCAACTCCTGTGATGAATAGTCTATTGTTGCATGTGCCAAGACAACAATGAGTGAGTCCTTAACTTTATGTCCTCCGTGACCTTGGGACAGAAGATCAAGGATACCCAGATTATGTAATTCAAGGGGCCCAAACGCCTGCCTGGTGCTGTGCTGACATAGCCATTAAAGTCTAAGCTACACCCTGCCATAACAAAATCACCTCTTTCAGCTTTACAGGCATAGTGACCTCACAAAAATAGGTCAAGGTCACTGATATTACATGTGATTCTAGCTCTGGACATTGTCTATATATCCCATAAATTTGGCAAGTCTTATCCAATAACTTTTTGAGATATGGAATTTTATATCTTAAAACACATTTTGGCACATTTCCGTCAAATTATAAGTGGCGCAACTAGTATCATTACCAATTAGACTTTGACCTCCCCCACAATCCCTCCAAATTTGGTGAAGATCTGCCAAAAATAAAGGATACTAGAGTGTTCACAAGATTTACATATTTTGACACCTATATTGTATAATATTGTAGGACGAGACACCAATATCGAAAAGAACCTAGATTTTCATACCCCATATGAGTCTTGAAAGTTATATTTGGCTAATTTGAAAGCTGTGGACAGTACTGCGGTTGCAAGATTTTCACATTTTGACATGTATATTACATACTATAGGTGGCGCCACCAACATTGATGACTACAAAGATTTTTATATTTACACTTTTAAACTCCTAAACGTTACATGTGCCATTATCAAGAATTGTTGGGTGCACATCATTCACAAGATGACCCCAGTATTTAAACTGGTCATTTGACCTTGACCTTCTCAGATTGAAATTTTTTTCAGTTCAAAATATGCGCCCAACACCCAGCTTTTCATATATAGTCTGTTTTTTCAAATCGAGTAATAACTTTTCGAGTTATTCACTAAAAACGATAACTTGGACAGGCACCAAACTCCATAATTACTGGGTCACAGTGACCCAAAAAGCAGGTCACCACATACAGTTTTAGGTATAATGTTATCAAGAGCAATTTTGATCTGGAGGCTCAATTCTCTTTGCCATTGATGTACAAGCTACACCCGGCCATTCCAAAATCACCTTTTCAACTTAACAGGCATGGGGACCTAACAAAAAAAGGTCAAGGTCACTGATATTATACAACATTTTACCTTTAGCAATGGTCTATATATCATATAAATTTGGCAAGTCTAATCAAATCACTTTTCCAAGTATGGAATTTTACATCTTAAAACACATTTTGGCTCATAATTTCTGTCAAATTA